>PISX010025552.1:0-25995 GCA_004024625.1 Mellivora capensis | reverse complement strand
AAAACATGTATGAATCATGTCAACATTCCAGAAGAGAAAAGGGAGACTCAAAGGAGTACATAGAATATGGTAGTTATTTCCACCAAGTTCAAAAATAATAAAATCTAAGGGATATTCTTTAGAGATGCATACGTGTATAGGTGGTAAAACTGTAAGGAAAATGGAGGGAATGTTTGCTCTAAAACTCCTGATAATTATTGCCATCATACACAGGAGAAACAGTGGCTGAGAAAGGAAATGTAGGGTCTTCTGTTATTCTTCTTTTCTATTCTATTTTTGACATGTGTGTTACATGGTTGTCCACTCTATAATATTTGTTGAGTTGTATACTCAGGTAATTGGCTTTTCTCAATGTTTGTGTTTCATGCACACACACACACACACACACACACACCCAGGAGCAGTTAAGACTGGAACTAAGATGAACTGGTACGACCCAATGATAACTCAAAATTTCATGACTTGGAAACTTACATACCAACTCCATGAAATATTTCTTAGGGCAGTTTTATCAAAAATGTCTTGCTATTACATAACCCACAATTGACCATACTCTTCTCCATACTTTAATGAAAGGACAACCCGTTGCTTTAGCGGTATTCTCAGTTCACATAAATATAAAGGCTTCCCCATTTACTTGTGTTTGTTCTTTTCAAAATTCAGGAGAAATTTTTCTTGTGGAGCAAATACCCTTACTTTCTCAGAGAAGAATTCAAGAGCAGGAGGAAATGACCCAGTCTGACCTTTCCAGACTCTTTCCAAAGAGCTCGTGGATTAGACTTGACCTTGTCTTTCAAAGGGAGTGTCAGCTACCAGCAATACCTGCACCATGCACCGAAGTCCAAACTTCAGCTGTGATCACAGGTCCTCAAACAAAACAACATGAAATATGGACATTAGCCTCCCATGGGTATCGATCCCTGTTGTTTTGTTTTCAAAGAAAATTGGCACAAATCTACGAAATTACGTTGCTATGTGAGCCACTTACAAACCATGTAAGACAGCTTCTCTCTCTCTTTTTTTTTTTTCTGTTTAATTATGAAATAACACGTGCCTGCAGAAAAGTATGCAGAGCAAAAACACAGCACTTAAAGATTTATCAAAAAAACAAACACTTCTAGGGGCAGCTGGGAGGCTCAGTCGGTGAGCCTCATGACCTGTTGGCTCAGGTCATGATCCCAGGGTCCTGGGATTGAGTCCCCTGGAGGGCTCCCTGCTCACAAGGAAGCCTGCTTCTCTGTCTGCCTCTGCTACTCCCCCTGATCATGGTCCCTTGCTCTATCTCAAATAGATAAAAAAAAATCTTAAAAACAAAAAAATCCCCTAAAAGCCAAAAACCACTTCTGTAACCATGAGAACTAGGTCAAAAAATCATCCACAGGATATCAACACTACCCCAAAACTCCTCTGTAGCTACTCTTAATCCAGCCACTACAGTAAGCTTTCCAACACACACTCTCCCCAGCAGCTAGGAAATTTCTTTCCTGAACACAGAATGCCACTCTGTCTGTTTTTAGCCATTCTGGAGGGTCTGTATTGGCACTTGGACATGGTTTGATTTAGCCCTCCCCTGATTAGACCGGAGATCGAGCACCTCGTGGAGTACTTATTGATCCTCGGAGAGCACCTTTGTATGAATTTTCTGTGTAAGTCTTGTGCCTTTTTTTTCTTCTTCTATTGGGTTTTTGTCTTTCCTGGTTGATTTGTAGGACTTCTTTATTAGCCCTTTGTCTCTTAGATGAGTTAGTGTTATCTTCCGCCAACCTGTGTCTTTCTTTTTGCCTTCATCTTTATGAGCAGAAATTCTTGACTTTATCATAGTTCAATTTATCAGCCACTTACTTTGTGCTTAGAGACTTTGGGGCCTTTTAAAAAAGCCTTCTGACTTCTACAGAGGGATGCATATACACTTTCATATTACCTTCGAATAGCTTTCTTATTTTGCCTTTGCTTTGACGTGGAGATCAGCAAGCTCCCTGAAATTGTATGTATGGCATAACATTGGGGACACGTTTTCATTTCTGTTTTACTACATGGATACCCAGTTCTATCAGGAACATTTATTGGAAATAACTCCTTAGGCGACCGATCTGCAAGGCCATTCCTGCAAATTTAGCATTCACACATATGCATGTGTCTCCATATTAGTTATCTACGTATGACTACAAATTTAGTTGCTTAGAACAACACCCATTCATTGGCTCAACGGTCTGTCAGTTGGAAGTCGGAGTCTAGCTGACTCAGCTGTGCTCTCCGCTCAGCTTCGAGAGCCACTGAAATCAGGTGTTGGCACAGATATTCCTTTCTGGAGTCTCTGAGAATGAATTTATTTCCACAGTCACTTCCTTGTCATTGTAGGATAGCGTGCTCGTATCCTTGCTGGCAGTCGGATAGGAGGGTGGCCTTTGATGCATTCTAGAACCTGCCTGAATTTCTTCTCAGGATTTCCACATGTATCTGTTCCTGCAAGAGCAGGGCAAGTCTCTCCTGTGCTTCAAATCTCTGACGCCAGCTGGAGAAAGTTCTCTGCTTTTACAGACTCGTGATTAGATGGGGCCCACCTAGCTGACCCAGGAAAATCTGTCTAAAAACCCATCACTTGGGGCGCCTGAGTGGCTCAGTTGTTTAAGCGACTGCCTTAGACTCTGGTCAGGATCCTGGAGTCCCAGGATCAAGTCCGGTGTAGGGCTCCCTGCTCAGCAAGGAGACTGCTTCTCCCTCTGACCCTTCCCCATCTCATGTTCTCTCTCTCTCTCTCTCAAATAAATAAATAAAATCTTTATTTTAAAAAAATAGCTTGAGTTGCACCTGGAAAGACTTGTTTTGGAGATTAGGGCATAGACACTTTGGGTGGAGGGCAATGTTGCCCTGTGTTCATGAATGAGATCATACACCTTCTGACAATATGTCATGTTTTGCTATTATGCTGACTTTATAACACCTTCAACTTATTCATTTTCTTGCTAGCTTCTGTAGGATATACGTTAAATCTTCAGTGTTGGCAGAAATTACCCATGAAACTCTCTATGCAGTTTGTATGAATTATAAACTTTCCTTTATTTAAAAATATTCAGTCACCTTCATTAGGTTTGCAAATATTTATTTCATTAAGGTTTATTACTTTAGGATTACTCCATCTCCACTAATTTTTCTTTCTTTCTTTTTTTTTTTTAAGATTTTATTTTTATTTATTTGACAGAGAAAGAGAAAGATCACAAGTAGGCAGAGAGGCAGGCACAGAGAGAGGGGGAAGCAGGCTCCCGGCTGAGAGGAGAGCCCGATGTGGGGCTCAATCCCAGGATCCTGAGATCATGACCTGAGCCGAAGGCAGAGGCTTAACCCACTGAGCTACCCAGGCATCCCTCCACTAAATTTTTATATCTATTTGCATATATGCCCTAATTATTATTTTGAAAAGCTGAGCAATGTATAGTTATGACCTTTTATTCTTTGTTCATATTGGTGTAGCACTGAAAGTTTTAAACTCCACTTTCCGAAAAGGTATCTATTTCTTGGAGGAATTTTTGTGAAGCCTAAAAATTACTAAGTTGATATTTATTTACTTTCATTTAAACTCCTTTACCTTCATACATAAAAAGGAAGTAGTCATTCTAGTTGCCCCTATGAAGAGAATTCATCTTTTTTTTTTTTTTTTTCATGCTCTGTTTGTTTTTGGGATTCCCTTAGTAATCTTTGGTTGTCAAAAGTTTTACTTTGATGGATTAAGTATGAATAGTTAAAAATTTATACCTCTTGAATTTATACATCCCTGTCTCATCCAAATTACACATATATTTTTTAAAGATTTTTATTTATCTATTTATTTATTTATTTGAGGGGGAGAGAAAGCATGTGCATGCGCACAAATGGGGGGAGGGGCTGAGGGGAAGGGACACTCTCTGACGCCGTGCTGAGCACAGAGCCTGAGGCGGGGCTTCATCGAAGGACACTGAGTCCATAACCTGAGCCAAAATCAAGACTCAGACTTTAACTGGCTGAGCCACACAGGTCCCTAAACTACGTATTTTTAAAATTCTCTGATATTTTTCTGATGTGTTCTCCTATCGATCTTCCCTTCAACCTTAATTCTCTGTAATCCCATCCACCAAGTTTTTATTTTCATTTCATTTTCAAATCTTTTAGTTATCTGCTAAAATTCTCAATTTCCCCTTCCATTCTCTGCACAGCAGAAGCAAACTTATATTGAAGATTCACCCGAAAATTCCAGTATTTAGGGTCTCTGGGATTTTCATTTAGTGTGTCTCTATAGTGTTTTTCTCTTTTCCCTATTCTTGATGATTTTTCATTGTTAGATAGATTGTATCTGTAAAACAGATTTTAAAATTAAGTTCGCATAGGATGAATAACATTTTCTCCATGTGTTTAGGATCACTAACACTCCCAGATCAACTTAATCTTATTTTAGAAAATGGAATAATAAAAATGGAATAATAGGGGGCTGATCTATGGTTCCTACACTAGCCTGTTTATGTATGGATCACCCTAATTCCTAAGGTGTAGCTACTTTAGGCTGCAAAGCCTTCCTCTTGATGATAGCTCCTGGATACCAGTCACTACCTTCTTGACCCCTTGACAAGCTACAAACAGGACTTAGCTTCTCAGGCTCCCTTCAGGATTTCACAACTGTTCCTAGACTCTGTTCAGATAATTACTTACTATCTTGGTAACTCTTTTATGTCTCCAAAGACTTTTGTTAAACTTTTTTCAGTTTTCATTGTGGAATTTGATCGAAATAAACTGACTTTTGCCTTTTACAGTATTTCGTTCATAGACATATAAAGTCTTACATTCTATGAGACTTGCAATCAAGAAATTAATAAGGTCCTATATTTTATAGGAAGTTAATTTTTGAGTTTTATTCATTGTTTTTAAATTCATCTTCATGAAGGCAGAATCATAAAAACACACAACTGATTGAGATGCTCTCTCAGAATAAAGGAATCCTGCCTCTTTTGTTTTTTAATTTTAAATTTTTTTTTATTTTTTTCACAGACAGAGATCACAAGTTTACACCACACCCAGTGCTCCATGCAATCCGTGCCCTCCATAATACCCACCACCTGGCTCCCCCAACCTCCCACCCCCTGCCCCTTCAAAACCCTCAGGTTATTTTTCAGAGTCCATAGTCTCTCATGGTTCATCTCCCCCCCAATTTCTGCCTCTTGTTTTTTTTAAAGATGTTATTTATTTATTTGACAGAGATCACAAGTAGACAGAGAGAGAGGAAGGGAAGTAGGTTCCCTGCCGAGCAGAGAGCCCAATGCGGGGCTTGATCCCAGGGCCCTGAGATCATGACCTGAGCCAAAGGCAAAGGCTTTAATCCTCTGAGCCACCCACGCACACCCTGACCTTTTTTTTTTTTTTTTTTTAAGACTTTACTTATTTATTTGACAGATTTGACAGAGAGAGAGAGAGATCACAAGTAGGAAGAGAGGCAGGCAGAGGGGGAGGGGGAATCAGGCTCCCTGCTGAGCAGAGAGCCTGATGTGGGGCTAGATCCCAGGACCCTGAGAGCAGAGTTCACACGGTTATCCCAGAAAGCAAAGAGCCCAGTGAGCTTAAGTGTCTGCAGCCTTGAAGGGGAATAGAGACCTGCAAAGTCTGGGGACACCTGCAACATGAAGTGATTTTAAAAATACCAACAATTATTTTAGATTCCCAGCCCAGTAATACTTCCCAAAGATGATTTGGATGTCCCTTTGAGGCGCCAATAAAGCTTAGGTGCAGCAGGAGGAGTAAATAATAATAGGTAGGGTTGATAAGCCTCTCATAATAGATGGCACTATAGAAAGAGAGTAAGTCTTTTAAACAATCCAGTTGTTGCCTCCCTCCACATTTATGTTATGCTGTAAGTTGAAGTCCCTTCTCTTCAAATATTTTTTGATATTTATATCAATGCTGTCCAATAGAAATATAATATGTGCCACATAAGTAATGTAAAATTTTCTAGTAACTACATAAAAGAAATACAAAAAAACAGATGGGATTATTTAACCTAATAAATCAAATATGTTATTTCAACATAGGTCAGTATGAAAATATGAACAAGAAATTTTACAATTTGCTGCTTAATTCTTTGATACTCACTGTGTAATTTATACTCACAATATACCTGGGGACTATCTACACTTCAATTATCTAGTAGACACAAGTGGTAGTGGCTATCACATTGGACTGTGCCGGTACAGGTGGCCAAACATGACATATACGTATGTCTGAAAGAAATGATTCAAAAAGTATGTAATCATGTGTGTATCACAAATTTATCAGCGAGCTAGGACTCAAAGACTCATCTTTCCTCTGTAGAAAAATTTCATTTCATCAAATCAAGAAGAATGAAAATCTTCTGAGGTCAGAAGGATTTATAAGTGGCCAGACTATGCTTTGTTTATCCAGAGAGTTTCTTGTTATATTTGGGAATTTAAAATTTAGATTTACTGTGTAGGAGGGCAGAAGAGGGGTTGATTTTTTTTTTTTTATTTGTATTTTGGCGTGACTACAGATAACAAATTTAACCAAAGTCAATAGATTTGACTATTTGGGCCTTCAACAAAAAAGACCATACTTTTCTAGAGACTCAGGAAAATAAAAAAGAGGGCTCATTTGAGTTTGGGGTTTGGAAAAGGATGGCTCAACAGGGCAGAGAATGACTCCAAGGAGACTCCAGGAAGAGCCAGGGCTTAGAGGGGGGTGGTATTGTGCAATAAAAGATTCTTAAACCAGGGCCAAGTTGAGTGAGATGATCCGCTAGGACTGCAATTCACAGAAGCAGGATATAAGTTTCACTCCAAGACCCCTTCTCTCCTAATTGTGCAGAGCTGTAGAGATAAAAGGACTTTGAACGTACTGCGCCACTAACAAGAAGCACTAACCTTAAGTGTAACACTGAGACACAGCCTCTCAGTGTAACCCAACCTGAGATCAGAGGAAGGTTGTGCACCAGAAATCCTTTTACTTTTCTGAATTGTTTTTCTTATCAAACAATACTTTTTTAAAAAATGTTAATTTCAGTATAATGAATACATAATGTTGTATTAATTCCAGGTGTATAGTATGGTGATTCCACAATCCCATACATTACCCGGTGCTCATCATAAGGGCAGTCCGAATCCCCTTCACCCATCCTTGCATCCAACTTCCTCTAATAACTGTCAGTTTGTTCTCTATGGTTAAGAGTCTGAGTTTTTTGTTTGTTTGTTTGTCTTTTTAAAAATTTCTTTGTTCATTTGTTCTGTTTCTTAAATTCCACAATACGAGTGAAATTATATGGTATTTTTCTGAATGACTTATTTTACTTAGCCTTATGCCCTCTACATCCATCCATGTTGTTGCAAATGGCAAGATTTCATTCTTTTTCATGGTTGAATAATATCCCATTTTGTGTGTGTATATATATATGTATGTGTGTGTATATATATATGTGTATATATATGTGTGTATATATATGTACACATATATTGATATACATATCAATATATGATATTGTTTATGTATATAGTAAACATATATGTATGTATATATATGTATATATATATATGTATATAGTATACATATATATGTATATATATACACACACACATACATATATATATATACACACACAAAACGGGATATTATTCAATATATATATCAATATATGATATGTGTATGTATGTATGATATATCATATATATATATGATTGATATATATCTATCATATATATATATATATATGTATGCCATGACTTCTTTAATCCATTCATCTACCAATAGTCACTTGGACTATCCCCATTATTTAGCTATATAAATAATACTGCAATAAACGTAGGGATGGATATATCCTTTTGAATTAGTGTTCTTGCATTCTTTGGCTAAATATCTATTAGTCCAATCACTTGATCATATGGTAATCCTGTTTTTAACTTTTTGAGGTATCTCTAAACTTATTTTTCATAGTAGATGCACTGGTTTGCATGCCCACCAACAGTGCAAGTGGGTTTCTTTCTGTGCAATCTTCTCCAATCCTTTTAGTTTCTTCTGTCTTTTGTTTTAGCCATTCTGACAGGTGTGAGGCAGTATCTCATTGTGGTTTTGATTTTCATTTCCCTGATAATGAGTGATATTAAATTCAACATGTTTACTTGTGTCTGTTGGTCATCTGTATATCGTCTTTGGAGGAATGTCTGTTCATTTCTTTTACCCCTTTCTAATTGGATTATTTGGGTTTTTTTGGTGTTGAGTTGTATACTTTTTTTAACCTTTTATTAGATCTGTCATTTGCATGTATTTTCTCCCATTCAGTAAGTTGTCTTTTTTGGTTGTTGATAGTTTCCTTTGTTGTGCAAACACTCTCTCCTTTTTTTTCTCCTTTTCTTTCTCTCTCTCTCTCTCTCTCTTTCTTTTACCTTTCTTTCTTCAATCTTCCTTCTTTCCTTCCTTCCTTCCTTCCTTCCTCTTTTCCTCTCCTCTCCTCTCCTCTTTTTTCTTTCAATTTTGTTTTTAAGTAATCTCTGTACTCAAACGGGGCTTAAATTTACAACATCAAGATCAAGATTGCATAATCTATCAACTAAGCCAGCCAGACACCACCTTTTTTTTTTAAACACTTTATTTTGATGTAATACTAATTGTTTAATTTTGCTTTTATTTCCCTTGTTCTAGGAGACATATGTAAACAAATGTTGCCATGACCAATGTCAGAGAAACTACTGCCTGTGCATTCTTCTAGGATTTTAATGGTGTCAGGTCTCACATTTAGGTCCTTCATCCATTTTTAATTTATTCATATATATGGTGTAAGAAAGTGGTTCATCCTTTTTCATGTAGTTTCATCCTTTTTCATGTAGTTCAGTTTTCCCAACACCATTTGTTGAAGAGAATGTCCTTTTCCTGTTGCAGACTCTTACCTCTGTTTTAAGATTAATTGACTCCATAATCATGAGTTTATTTCATAGTTTTCTATTCTGTCCTACTTATCTATGTCGTATTTCTGTGCTAGTACTATACTGTTTTGATCGCTACAGGTTTGTAATATAACTTAAAGTCTGGAATTGTGATGCCTCCAGCTTTGCTTTGCTTTTACAAGATTACTTTGGCTATTTAGGGTCATTTACAGTTCATACAAATTTTAGAATTATTTGTTCTCGCTCTGCAAAAAATGCTGGTACTATTTTGATAGAGATTTCCTGAAATCTATAGATTGCTTTGGGTAGTATGGACATTTTAACATTTGTTCCTTCAACTCATGAACATGAAATACTTTTCCATTTGTTTATGTTGCCTTCGACTCCTTTCACCAGTGTTCCACAGTTCCGAGTATAGGTCCTTCTCCTCTTGGTTAAGTTTATTCCTGGTATATTATTATTTTGGGTGCAATTGTAAACAGGATTGTTTGCTTAATTTCACTTCCTACTGCTTCATCATTAGTGTATAGACATTCAACAGATTTCTGTACATCAATTTTGTGTCCTATAAACTTACTAAATTCATTTATCAGTTCAAGTAATTTTTTGGTGGGATCTTTAGGGTTTCTGATATATAGTATCATGCCATCTGCAAATAATGAAAGTTTTGCTTCTTCCTTACGAAGTTGGATGCCTTTTATTCCTTTTTGTTGTGTAATTGCTATAGCTAGGACTTCCGCTACTAGATTGAGTAAAAGTGGTGAGAGTGGACATCCTTGTCTTGTGTCCTCTCCATTGAGTATGATTTTGGCTGTGGGTTTTTTCAATAAGATATTTATTATGCTGAGGTATGTGCCCTGTAAACATACTTTATTGGGGGCTTTTTTTAATCATCAATGGATGTTGTACTGTGCAAATATTTTTCTGCCTCTATTGAAAAGATTACATGATTTTTATTCTTTCTCTTGTTGACATGATGTATGATGTTGATTGATTTGCCAATATTGAACCACACTTGTATCCTGGGAATACATTCCACTTGATTGTGATGAATGATTTTTTAAATGTGTTGTTGATTTGGTTTGCTGGTCTTTTGTTGAGGATTTTTGCATCTGTGTTCATCATGGGTATTGACTTGTAGTTGTTTCTTTTCTGTAGTGTCTTCGTCTAGTTTTGGTGTCAGGGTGATATGGTCTCATAGAATGAATTTGGAAGCTTTCCTTTCTTTTAAATTGTTTTGGAATAGTCTGAGAAAAATAGATATTAATTCTTCTTTAAATGTTATAGAATTCACCTGTAAGTCATCTGGTTCTGAAGTTACGTTTGTTAGGCATTTTTTGAATTATTGATTCAATTTCACTGCTGGTAATTGGTCTGTTCAAATTTTCTATTTCTTCCTGCTTCAATTTTGGAAGATTATATGCCTCTAAAAATTTATCCATTTTATCTAGGTTGTACAATTTGTTGGCATACAATTTTTCATAATATATTCTTCTAATCTTTTTCTTTCTATGATGCTGGTTGTTATTTCTCTTCTTTCATTTTTGCTTTTGTTTACTCAAGTCATCTCTTGTTTTTGTTCTTGTTGTTGTTTGTTTGTTTTTGGTTGAGTCTAGCTAAAGGTTTATCAAGTTTATTGATCTTTTATAAGCTCTTGGTTTCATCGATCTGTTCTAATGATTTTTGAGCTTCTATTTCATTTATTTCTGATCTAATCTTTATTATTCCTTTCCTTCTATTGATTTTTGGTTTTGTTTGTTCTTTTTCTAGCTCCTTTAGATGTAAGGTTAGGTTGTTTATTTAAGATTTTTGTTGCTTATTGAGGTAGAACTGTTTTGCTATAAACTTCCCTCTTAGAATCACTTTTTCTGCATCCCAAAGATTTCAGACTGTTCTGTTTTCATTTCATTTGTTTCTGTGTAATTTTTTATGTCTTCCTTGATTTCATGGTTGAGCCATTCATTGTTTAGTAGCATGTTGTTTAACTCCCATTTATTTGTGCTCTTTCCAGATTTTTTCTGGTGGTTGATTTCTAGTTTCATAGTGTTGTGGTCAGAAAAGATGCGTGGTATGACCTCAATCTTCTTTAATTTGTTGAGACTTATTTTGTGACCTAATATGTGATCTATTCTGGAGAATGTTCTATGTGCCTTTGAAAAGAATGCCTATTCAGTGATCTCAGCCCCTCCAGCACATGTTCTGAGATTAGTACTCAAATCTCCCTCTGATATACCCTACGTGACTTTCAAACTCCTGTTTGTGTGCTGTATGTACATGGTGCTGTATGTACATGGTGCTGTTCATTGTGCTGTCTATTTCAGGGTGGGGACTCTGTTTCCTCTCACTCTTCTAGCTCTCCCAAGCCCAGCCTACTGATTTTCCATGTTCCAGGTTTTTAGTCCTACCGGTTTTAAGAACTAATGAAATTCAACACCTCTGGTTTTCAAAGGCAAATGTTATGGGATTTGTCTTTATAATGTGGCCTCCCTGGTGTAAAAGTCTGCTTCTCTCCCCTCTCCCTGCCTGTGGTGTCCTCCTTCCCTTGGACCGCCTCAAATGGGTCCATTTACTGCATCTCTATCCTTCCTACCATTTTTGCTATGGCCTCACCTCTGCATTTAGTTGTGGAGGTTGTTCTGTCAGTCTTCTGGTTATTTTTGGGTTATTTACCCAACCACACTGATGTGGGTATTATTTAGTTGTACCCATTGGAAGAGGTGAGGTTAGTGTCCTCCTAATCCAGTATCTTACCTGAAAGTGTCTCAGACAATACTTCTAATGAAAATACTTAGAAAAGAGAAGATGTTATAAAATAATATCAGTGGAAATTTTAAAGCAGCCTACAAATAATTATATTAGTGTGTGTCAATATTTAAAGTTTAGAAATCAAAGTGATTACTTTAAAGCCAATGACTCCTAAAATGGTCACCATTTTGGCATTAAATCATATCACCACTATATTTATCAGGGATAGGACCTTAGGAAGTGCAAAAGTCACCAAGAACTTACAAATGCTAACAAACATGATTTTTTTAAATGAATGTTCACCTTTTTGAGAGTTTAGCTCTTCATGACCTTTCCAGCTCCTCCTTTTTCTGAACTACCATTATCCAAAAGGGATATAAAGTAAGCTGTAAATGTTTTTCTAATGTTTCCTTATCCATATTAACAAAGTAAAAAGAAACAATGATGTTAATTTTAATAATATATTTTATTTAATCCAATATGTCCAAAATAATGTCATTTTCACATGCAATCAATATAAAAATTTAAAATTTTTGTTGTTAGTCATGAAATATGGTGTTTATTTTACACTTATGGCAAATATCAGTTTGAGCTAGTTACATTTCAATTGCTTGATAACCTCATACAGCTAGTGGCTTTCATATTGGGCAGTGCAGTTTCTTGTATCATTTTGTTGCATGTTTGGTTCAACTGTATACTTATTATCATATTTCCCATTTGGATCTATTGACCAGCCCCTTCTTTGTTCATTGCTTTAGAAGCAATGTTTTGGAGACTAAAAGTTTTGGAGACTGAAAAATAGCCTGTTTCTAATTCAACGGCTCAGTAGCAAAAGATCAAATACTCTTTGAGAACATGAGTGTGTACACATTCATCCATATCTAGAAAATGGATTTCTTATTTTATTGTTGTTATGCATCATGTAGATGTAGTCATACAGATAAAGCCATCATATTTTATCAGAAATGCAACAATGGTAAAAAGAAAAAAAGCAAGTATAATAAAGCTTAGGATAAAATCAGGAGTTATTCATTGTTGATATGTTGTCTTTCTCATGCTGGTGCTTTGGCCCAAGGTAAGTTTACCAATGAGGTTAAATATATTAAAAAAAAAAAAAGTATATCTCAAATGTGTGTTTGAGAGAGTAGTGAAAAGCAACTGAACACATGTTTATTTATAATTTTTGTGTGTGTGATGAACGTGTGAATAAGGGATATTTTTTCAACTTTATCATTTTAAAACAAGAGTTTGCTTGTATAACATTCATTAGTTTACAAAGATCAGTTTTTCAGACACTTGTTTATTACATGATTCCAAAACATTTTACTCTTCAAATGCACTTCATATCCTTAGAATTTATGAGAATCCAACTTATAAGAATGAGAATGCAATCTAGTAAATGATCCTTGGCTGATAGTGGTCTTTGTTCACAAAATTCTCTTTAGAATCTTAAGAGGATAAAACTGTCAATTATATAAACAATATTTTAATTCAAAATTCATATAAGGAATTTCATATTTTTCCTACAAATTTTGCTTCATGTAGTCTTTTGAATGAAACTATCTAGAGCTAGACACAAAAATACAATAGAAATAAATTAAGTAAATATGTAATTCTAAATCTCATGCATCAATAAATTACGGCACTTGCAAAAAAATTCTGATTACATAATTACCTATGAGTATCAGAGTCCCATGATGAAGATTCAAGAATTAATTTGAATTTTCTTTCCTACCTTTAGTGTCTTATCAGGCTTGGTTTTGAATTAGGTCCCCTATTCTTTCAGATCCCAAAGTTTTCTGTCTTGAGAGCAGATTGTAGTACACTAACAGGGGCTTTGGCCCACTTGTGAATATTTCCCGACCTCTTTTTTTTTTTTTAAGATTTTATTTATTTATTTGACAGACAGAGATCACAAGTAGGCAGAGAGGCAGGCAGACAGAGAGGGGGAAGCAGGCTCCCTGCTGAGCAGAGAGCCGGATGTGGGGCTCGATCCCAGGACCCTGAGACCATGATCTGAGCCGAAGGCAGAGGCTTAACCCACTGAGCCACCCAGGCGCCCCTATTTCCTGACTTCTCAATGCTTCTCATATGTTCTTACTCTTAATATGGTTCTGTTTACTCGCTAGTGGATCATTCAGAATCGCCCCTCCGGTGTCATTCACTGCCGCTGCCAGCCCAGAACCTACCTCACCTCTACAGAGCCTGTGGAGCCCCTTTCCTGCTGGGAGGAAATGAGGGTCTTAGACCCACTTGTATTCTGCTTCCTCACCTGTAGAAAGCTGTCTCTGGCCCTGTGGTGAACAACTTCTCAGTTATCTCAGGACTGAGTGGTTTCGAGGGAGGAGGATCATCTGCTACAAATACCAGTAATGTTTTGGGCAAAGAGGGATCATTGGTCAGCTTAGTTTGGTCCCCAGAAGAGATAGAGCTTTGAAGTTTATCTTTCATTGTTACTACTGACTATTCGCTTCTCTGTCACAGCATTTTTTTTTTCCCCAGGGGAAATCTTGTTGACAGAAATGCTGTCTTGAGGGAAGGATGGGTTTAAAAATGAAGTCACACAAGAGCCATGATTCTATCAGACATTTTTCTCTCCTTTGAGCCATTGGCCCTGTTCTTGAGTCCAACTAGGTCTTGTTGCAGGATGTAAGCAACACCAATCCTAACACCATAAAGACATCTTCTCAACCAAGAAACCATAAATAGGCCAACCCAATGTTGGTTCAAAGACATAATGATGTCTTACTCCATGCTCCGCTCTAGGCTCCATTCATTTCCTCTTTTGATAACAAAATGGCCATCTCGATTTTAATTCATTAGCCAACTTAATTCAAAGCATCAATGAGACAGTGCAGGTAAACACTTTATTCTTATAGAACACCTATCATTTTAGGGAGAGACAACCTTGTCTATTATTCCTCTTACAGACCCCCTAGTGTATCTTCTTGGCCAGAACTCAGTCTGTCCCAGTGACTCACTAGTAAAGGGACAAAGATGACATAAGTGGGTTTGAACAGGGCTTCTCAGACTCTGTCTTATCACCACTCCTCCCAAGGAGACTTTTTAGACACTTTTTTCTAATCACTCCCACTAGGAAGTTTTAACATCATTGTTCACCATATATCTACTTATGTACTGAATGTGTATCTGTACTTTATAAATAAAAATGGTAAGTTTTTTTTTTCCACTCAAGAATTAAGGGTCAACCAACCCCTTGGGATTGTTGTCACCTTACTGTAAACATCAGCCATCATCCAGTCTCTATACCTGAGTACATTATGGCAACAGTGAGCAAGTTAACAAAACAATTTACAAGGAAGAGGCCCTGGGTTAGTACCAAGTTCTGTCTGCCCTAGCCCACATTTGGGATAGCTCTTCAATGCAACATTTGTTGCATATTCACTAATAAACTTTATTGCTTCTGTAATACCAATGTCCCAAATATATATAATGCCAAATCCTAAATTAGCGCTGGAGATACAGTGGGCAATGGAGAAGATGAAGTACTTCTATCTACTGAACATATTCAAAGGCATTCCGGAACCACATGTGGCCGTGCTTGCGTGCAACAACTGTTGTTCAGTATAATATAAGATTTCTTTCCTACTTTCTTCTTTTGCAAACACAGCATATTATGTACTAGGACAGAAAGTGGGTTTGAGGGGAGACCCAGCTTAAAACAGGAATACAAAGAATTAAATACTGTTGTTATAGTATTAAATGAGACTATGCACATTACCTGTTCTGTTCTTTAATTTTTTTTTTTGGTAAATTATTAAAACTGGTGAAGACCTAAAGAATCATTATCACTTCTTTGAATATGCAGAATTCTTTGTTCTCTTCCTGTGCACCTTAATCATTAGTGGTTTGATCATTTTAGAGAATCAACAAATCATTAAGGACTAGACTCATTATTGAACATAAAGTAACTATGAATACCAGAAATAGGAACATATAACCAGTAAGAATAATTCTTAATTTAACCTTTGTTTTAACCTTTAAATATATAAAAGTTTAGTAATTGTATTTGTTTTCCTTGTACAACTTACTTAGAAATGTCTGTGACATTTCAGAGAAAAAAATCATTTAAAATACCTTGCCCAAGTGCCCAGTTATATAAGCATCTTTTGCCCAATCAGAAGAAAAAAAAAAGTGTTTCTTTTCTGATTGTCTTACAACAATTCATATTCTTTGTTTTGCTTATAGAGCTTTGAGTGAACTAGAGGTTGTGGGAGTCAGTTCATTAATCAACAATTACCACCAAGCTTTCCAGCTACTATGTTGACCACTGGGCTCAGCATTCATGGGATCTCTGGTTACTGTGTGGTGTTAGGTCAGTGATGGCTACAGAGAAGGAAAGACAAAGTCCAAGACATGAGATGCTTTTCAGACAGGAGAACTGAAACAGGATGGGGTTTCTTTGTGTTTGGTGCAGGGAGAGGTAAGAGGGGAGAGTCTGCATGGAGACTGGAACAAATTTCGTTTGGTGTCTGTGTTCTGGCTCTATGGTACCATCATAGCCACACAGGTCAACATTTCTCCAGAATCGATACTTCCCTCCGTCATCGTTGAGCCTAAGAACAGATTGAAAGAAGCAAATGAGCAGTGGGCGGCATGGCGTTGAGTGTCCGGGACAGTCCATTTGTGCTAGGCTTGCGCCCCACCACGGGCAAGGTTTTCCCTGTAAGTGATCAAGCCTTTTTTCCCCCAAAATACTCTACCCATAAGGTCCCTTCTTCCTCTGTCAAATAACTTGTCCTTAAGGTTCTTTTAACCTTTAAATGTTTATGGATGTAAAGGAAAATAGGATTCAGGCAATGCTAAAGCTTCTTGGCACTTTCCACCTGAAGAGCCCTGGTAGGTGAGATGCCAGGGTCTGTCTGGAACTTCCTGTTTTTCCCCTCTGTGCCTAGAGGACTAGAATGTTCGGTTGTATATTTTAAGAGATTTGCTTTATCTCGAATCTGCAGACACTCATCACCATATGCAGGAGCTTGAAAAATAATCATATTCAAAAGTAGTGGAGCATTCCACATCATGCTGCCAAACAGAGATTAGAAGGAAGCCTTACAGGCTTATTGGAATATCCAGATTTCGACTCACTAAAGGCCAGATATCAAATATTTCTCTACACCGTTCCCATCAATTATATATAAACATACATATGTGTGTATATATATTATATATATTTATCCCAAATATTAAATGTAAACCAAAAATAAACATTTTATTTTATTTTATTATGTAAAGTAAAAATAAAAATACAAAAGCATTCATACAAATGCTGAAAGCCTGCTCTGTCCGTCCAATATTTCCTTCTTCGACTCACTTCTGTACCTCTTCTCCTATCATGCAGCTTACCTGCCCAGTGGAGAATTGTGCAAAATTCTGACCTACGAGTACGAGATTGAGCAAAGGCTCTGATTTTCTTTAGCTACTGGTGTGCTGGCAAATGCCGGTTCTTTTTATTCATAAGCTGAAAGTAATATCCTGATAAAATATCCTGAGCAATATTGCATTAAGTTTGAATTACTGAAGATTAACTTTTTTTTCAGTTTGAGATAGCTAGATGATAGCATCTTAATACCAAACAAGTAGATATCAAAATGAAAACCATTAAAGTTTGAGAGTTAAAAGGGATTGAGTATTCATCAAGGCCAGTGTCTTCATTTCATAGGTGAGGAATATGAAATAAAGCATTTCATAATTTATCCAACAAGGACCTAATGGTAAATCATTATTAGAGCACAACACCACTCCTCGGCAACTTTTCATTTAAATTATGTATATCTATATCTACTTATTATCTATAACAAGATATTTCTATGTATTAGTAATGCATATTTATCAATAGATAGAGACAGACAGAGACAGAGAAAGAATGAGCCAAAAATTGTGACTTGCTGAGGGGTCTGATTTTTTATTTTTGTATCGCTGGCAATAGAACTCAGAAGAGAAACTCAGAAAAGAAAAGCTATATTAAATATATGACATCTTTCCTTTGAAAAATGAACCATACAGGGGAGCAGAAAAGATTAGACAGTTACTGAACATCCGATGAGTGCTGGGAAACTTAGAGCCCAGGCTTCATTTCAGTTTCATTAAATACATATCGTTAAATGCATTATATAGCCATGACTATACTGGAAATTCAATGACCCTAGGTAAGACAATAATCCGCGGCAGTTCTCTCTGACCCCAAAGTCCTTGTTCTTCTAACTACAAGGTGCTGCCTCAAAAACGAATTCCAAACCTTGGATTGATTCCCCATTGCCATCCCCAATTCTATTTGTAAATTTCAGTTACCTTGTTGTTGTTTTTGCCCTTGTTTTGCAAATGTTGTAGGACATGCACCCACTGAGCTTCTGCCACTAAGTATATTTGGCGCTGTACAGTGACCTGGTATTTGTATTGGGGTCATGACCGAAGGGATTAACAGCCTGTTCTGTGGTCTTTGCTGCAGCCTTGGGAACCCCGGAGATTTGGTCCCTTGGTGGAATCATCCTGGGAACAATAACTCAAAGAACTGTGAGGATTATTCTATTACAGATACAGAACAATTGAAAACCCAGCCAAGGGCTTAGCAGCAACCCAAGTGCCTGCACCTCACTTTTGAGGTCGTTTATCCAGTAGAGTCACTGGAACAGCAGGACGCAGCTACACCAAAGAATGGAAACCCAGCACCCTAACGGCTGTGGGACTAGGAGGCCTGGTAGCCAAAGGAGCCCCATAGCTGCTGACTTCCGCTGCCTCGTGATCAGCACTCACATCTGCATCATCTCTTCTGATCACACTTTGTCCCAACACAAATGATAGAGACGCCAGAAATGGGTCATAAGATTTCTGCTGTGCAGTTGTTGAGGATTCCGTGCTATGACCCGCAGTATATCCTTTCGTAAAGCTAACTAACCTTCAGGCTGCCCAGAGCCTATTCTGTTTCAGGAGTTTTGTTTCAACCAGAGCCCCAAACCACACAACTGGTTGAGCAGAGTCGCCATTGCAGGGCATGGTCAAGGTTTACACTGAGAAATGTTTAAGTATGTGCAGTTTCAGAATATAGCCTGTCTCCAGGGGAATGCGAGTTTTTGCGATTGTGTGCACCTGCCCTTCTCCCCGGGAGGTCTGCAGAGTGCAACCGACCTGTCCCCGCTACTGCTGTGCCCTTAGGTTTTTCAACCCCGCCCCTTTAATTACTGCCATCTCTCAGATTACTGTAACACATGTCTCTGTAACTCAATTCCTTGACCTCTTCGTTTTCAACAACATTTTTTTTTTCATTTTTCTCCATTACCTCACTACACTCTAAAGATTTCCATTACCTCGGAAACTGCACCAACATTGAAGTCATTATTTCAAAGAAATTAGGACTCAGGGCAGCACACTTGTTTGGGCACACAGATGAAGACTCATAAGGCATCCACTGTCGCTCTTTTTCTATTTATTTGCCATCTTACTTATTGTTGTGTTCTGAGTATTTGTGTGCCTTCCAGCTACAGATGGTGACGTCCTAACCCCCAGTGTGATGGAGTTAGAAGGTGGGGCCTTTGGCAGGTGCTTGGGTCATAACAGTAGAGACCTCATGGAGGGACTAGTGTTCTTGTACAAGATACCCCAGAGAGCTTGCTTGACGCTTCCACCAAGGGAGGACAGAGCAAGAAGACACTTGCGACAAACCAATTAATGGGCCTACACCAAAAAACGACCATGCTGGAGCCTTAATCAGCCTCCAAAACTGTGAGAAATTAATTTCTGTGGTTCATAAGGTCCCCAGTCTGTGATATTTTGCTATGGCAACCAAAGTGAAGGCACCTAAGCTTTACCATCTAATAATTTAATTAGATTACATTGCATAGGTCCTCTTTATAGCCATTGTCCTGAAAAATCTCTCAAGTTCCCTACCGCTAGATGCAACTAGACACTTCCTCCTGGTCTTCCCAAACCAGGAACTGAATGAGGAAAATTGCACTCATATACTGTTGACCCTTTCTTGTAAATGCATTTGTTTATTCATGAACAAATGTTTCAGGCACAGAGAATGGGACAGAGAATTAGCAACAATTCAGAAATCCTCCTTGTAAAATGTCCTTCCAGTATTTATTTGCTGACTGACCTTGAGTGTCTATGCAAGGAAGAGGTAAGTTGGGGCTAAACCAGTGCTGTAACTGCTGGATGAAGCACCGAAGAGCTGTCTGTCCTGATACCACATGTGGTATGTCACCCAGTTCTACACTAACCACCCGGAGTTAGCATCCTTCCACAGATTTAAGGGAACGGCTCCCATGAAGACTGCCCACACTTCACACACCAGCCACAAGTGTGGTCTACAGGCTACCAGCCCTTCTGATCTGTTGTCTACAAGTCCAGAGCGTTCCCTTGTTACCCTCCCCTCAGTTTCCATAATTCACAGGACTCCAGAACATGCTAAAATTATGATTACAGTTTTAGTATAAAGGATGTAACTAAGGAATAGGCAAATTAAGGGATGCACAGGGTGACAATTGGAATAGTCCCGAAATGCCATTTCTATGCCCTCTCCTTATAGAATTAGGGTATTTTACACTCCCAGTATATAAATGTGTTCACTAACTAGGAAGCTCTGCTAAGCGTCTGTGTCCAGAAATGTTATTGGGGTTTAATTATGTAGCATGATGGATTGGACATGTGATTGAATTAAATCTGCAGTCCTCTCTTCACTCACTGGAAATCAGACTTGCTCAAAGCCCAAACTTCTAATCAAATAATTGGTTCTTCTGGTGACTAGCTGAATTGTCTAGTTAACATAGACTCAACTGTGCATCAAGAAGCTTTGAATAACAAAGACAGCCCTACCATACAGGAAATTCTAGGGTGTTTGGAACCCCAGTATCAGGAACCCTGGACAAAGACCAAAACAATTCCTTATACATCAGTGACCCAGAAACACCCAGAGTCTCCCTGCAAAGGCTGAGAGATTTGTTGATTTACAGCATTTAAGAAATTTCTGTAGAATCATTAGCTGAGCACTAAACAAATCAGAAGTTAGTTCACTAGCTGCATACAATGAATAATAAAGTCTTTAGAGATTTAATCTAGTAAAGTCACTAAACAAGCAACAGTAACAACAGCAGGATTAAAAACAACACCAAGGGCACCTGGGTGTCTCAGATGGTTAAACGTCTGCCTTCAGCTCAGGCCATGATCATTGGGTCCTGGGATCAAGTCCCACATTGGGCTCCCTGCTCAGTGGGGAGCCTGCTTCTCTCTTTGTCTTTGCCTCTCTCTCTTGTCTTTCATGAATAAATAAATAAAATCTTAAAACAACAACAACAAACACCAAATCCTGGATGGGGGGTTGGTGGAAGTCTGGTTTCTAGAGTTGACACATTATATTATATTATTTATTATGTATTTATTTATTTATTTTTAAGATTTTATTTATTTATTTGACAGACAGAGATTACAAGTAGGCAAGAGAGGCAGGCAGGGAGAGAGAGGAGGAAGCAGGCTCTCCACGGAGAAGAAAGCCCAATGTGGGGCTCGATCCCAGGACCCTAGGATCATGACCTGAGCCAAAAGCAGAGGCTTTAACCCACTGAGCCACCCAGGCACCCCCATTTATTATTTATTTTTAAAGATTTTATTTATTTATTCAAGTGAGAGAATGCAAGTGAGAGAGTGAGAGAGATCATGAGCAGGGAGAGGGGCAGAAGGAGATGCAGACTCCCTGCTAGGCATGGAGCCCATATGGGACCCAACTGGGATCATGACCTGAACCAAAGGCAGACACTTAACTGACTGAGCCACCCAGGTGCCCTGACAGACCATATTATTTAAAATGTCCAGTATTCAACAACAAAAATGGAAACATACAAAGAAACCAGGAAATATTGTATATACACAAGTGGGAAAATAACCAATAGAAACATTGCCAGAAAAAAATTGACATATTGCACTTATTGAACAGACACTTCAAATGTACTATTTTGGTTCATTCAAAGAACAAAAGAAAGATATGTCTAAAAACTAAAAATAAGTAATTCTCATTAAGTAGAGAATATCAATAAAATATAGAAATTTTATATATATAATCAAATATATATATAATTATACATAATCAAATATAAATACTGGAGTTTAAAAGCATAACTGAAATAAAACATTCACTAGAAGTCCTCAATAACAGATATAATGTGGTAGAAGAATATAAACTTGTGGTTAGATTAATTGATTGCAATTAAATCTAAGGAATAGAGATAAAAAGGAAAGAAGAAAAATGAACAGAATATTAGAGAGCTTTAGAACAACATCAAACCTATGAACATAAGCCGGGTGGGAATCTCTTGGGGGAGAAAAATAGAGTGATATAGGGAAAGAAAGGAGCAGAATCAATATTGGAAGAAATAATGGTCCCAAACTTCCAATTAAAAAAAAAAATACTTTCATGTAAGAGCAGCCAAATGAGCTCCAAGTTGAATTAACTTGAGGAGAACCACATCTAGACATCATAATCAAAATTTCAAAAGCTCAAGCAAATAAGCTCTTAAAAGCAGTTGGAGGGAAGCAATTCATCACCTAAAGTGATCCTGAGGAAGAGTAACAGTTCATTTCTCATCAGAAATCATGGAGTCCAGAAGGCAGTAGGATATTCAAAGTGATAAAGAAAAACATTGTTAACCAAGAATTCTATATTCAGCAAAATCACCCTTCAAAACCAGATAAAGAATTAAGAATTCCTAGATAAACAATAACTGAAATTTTTTTTCTAGAAGAAGATTCATAAGAGAATCTGCTAAAGTAAATCCTTCAGATCGAGATAAAATGATATGAGGACTTTGAATCCATTTGAAGAAAAAGGAAAAGAGTGAAACTAAATGGAAAAAATAAGTTCAATCTATTTTTTGTGGCTCCTTTCTTCTATCTATTTTTTAAAAAATAAAGTAGCCTGAAGAGATAATGATAAACCCATACTGAAGGCTTGTGATGTGTAACTATGATTTATGTTATAATAGTAGCACAAAGAAGTGGGAGGGAAAGAAGTTATATGGGGACAAAGTTTTTGTAGATTATTGACATAAATATGAAGCCAAATGTTATAAATATAGTTACTAATTTAACTCCCAGATTCACTGTTAAGAAACTGGATTGAAAATACAAGTAATTTGAGAGTAAAAGGAGAATAACATATACAATGAAAATATTAACCAAAAGAGAACTTGAGTGTCTATAGTACAGTCAGACAAGATAGACTAAGACAAGCATTAGTAGGTACAAAGAAGGATATTCCATACTAATTAAAGGTCCAATTCATTAAGAATCTACACCAGTTAGAGGCACCTAGGTGGCTCAGTGGGTTAGAGCTTCTGCCTTCGGCTCAGGTCATGATCCCAGGGTCCTGGGATTGAGCCCCGCATTGGGCTCTCTGCTCAGCAGGGAGCCTGCTTCCTCCTCTCTCTGCCTCTCTGCCTACTGTGATCTCTGTCTGTCAAATAAATAAATGAAATCTTAAAAAAAAAGGATCTACACCAGTTAATCAACTAACAAAATAGCCCCCAAATACATGAAATAAAATCAACACATTTAAGAGACAGACAATAATAATAATGAGTCTTCAATACTCAATTTTAATAACTGATAGAATCAGACAGGAGAGTAGCAAGAAAATGAACAACATTACCAACCAAATAGACCTAACTTACATCCATAGAACACGGCATTCAACAATAGCAGAATAAAGTTTCTTCTCAAGTACACATAGAACACTCTCCTGTAGAGACCATATCTTAGTCCAAAAAGCAACTCTCAATAAATCTAAAAGAAATTAAATTATACAAAGGAGGGGCACCTGGGTGGCTCAGTCGTTGGGCTTCTGCCTTTGACTCAGGTCATGATCCCAGGGTTCTGGGATCAAGCCCAACATTGGGCTCCCTTCTCAGCAGGAAGCCTGCTTCTCCCTTTCCTGTCTCCCCTGCTTGTGTTCCCTCTCTCTCTCACTGTGCCTCTCTCTTTCAAATAATAAATAAAATTTTTAAAAAACAAAAATTTAAAAAAATATACAAAGGATATTCTTTACCAGGATAAATTGAAATTATAAATCAATAACATTCACAATGGAAATTAAAATATACATATACATAAAGAAAAAAAAACACAGCATGTTGAAACATGTGGGATGCAATAAAACAATGCTCAATGGGAAATCTATAGCTGTGACTGCCTATATTAAAAGAGAAGAAATAAATCAATAACCTAACCTATGATCTTAGGACACTAGAATAAAAAGATAAATGTAAAGAAAACAAACAAACAAAAAAGAAAATAACAAGATTAGAGCAAAAAAGTAAAATAGAGAATAGAAAAATAAGAGAGAAAGCCAATAAAACAAAAGTTAATTCTTTTAAGAGTAACAAAATTGGCATAACTTTGGTATGCCAGTTTTGTTACTCTTAAAAATCCCAGAGAAACCTGGGATTATATAAGTTAGGAATGAAAGTGGGTCATAACTACTGACATTACTGTCGCATAAAAATTACATAGGGATAGGTAATTATAATTAAAGGAGAACTCTTGTGTGCCAAAAAAAAAAAAAAAAAGAAAATCTTATTTAATGAACAAATTCTCAGCAAAACACAACTACCAAATCTGACCCAAAAAGAAATAGAAGTTCTGAATAAACTTATAACAAGTAACAAACTAAATTATTGATCAAATTTTTTTAATTTTATTATTGATTATTGATCAAAATTATTGATTAAAAAAGCCTACTGCAAATAAAAGCCCATACCCAAATGTTTTCATTGATGAATTCTATCAAATATTTAAAGAAGAATTGACAGTAATCACATTTTTCAAAAAAATAGAGAAAGCAACAAAGCCAAAGTCAAAAAATGAGGCCATGCCTGCCCTGATATCTTGCAAGAAAAATACATCACACAGAAAAAGAACAGTAAACCAATGTCCCTAATAAATATAGGCACAAAATCCTCAACAAAAAACTAGCAAAATGAATCTAGTAACACATAAAACGGATTGGAAATCATGATCACATGAAGTTTATCCCAAGAATACAAGGTTAGTTCTATAAATGAAAATACTTCAATTTAATAGTTCATATTAATAGAATAAAATAAATTTTAAAAAAACAACAACATGATTGCCTCAATAGTTGCAAACAACAAAACAATAATAACAAACACATGAAAATAACTAATGCCCTTCTTGATAAAAACACTCAACAGAGCACCTGGGTGGCTCAGTCAGTTAAGGGTCTGCCTTTGGCTCAGGTCATGACCCCAGGGTCTTGGGATCAAGCCCCACATTGATCTCCCTGCTCAGTGAGGAGTCTGCTTCTCCCTCTCCTCTGCCCTTCCCCATGAACTCATGCTCTCTCTGTCTCCGGCTTTCTTTCTCTCAAATAAATAAATAAACAAATAAATAAATAAATAAAATCTTTTCAAGACAACAGCAACAATGAAAATTCAATAAACTAAGAATAGAAAGGAACTTCCTCAGTTTTATGAGGGCTGCCATTGAAAACTCACAGCTAACATCAAACTTACTAGTGAAATATTGACTGCTTCCCTAAGGGTCAGGAAGAAGACAATAATGTTCATTCCCATGACTTCTATTCAACATTGTTCTTGAGATTCTAACAAAGGTTATTAGGCATGAAAAAAAGTTAAGAAGATTGGAAAGAAATATGTAAAAATATTTCTATTTATACCTGACATGATTTTGTATGTAAAAATAATGCAAAGAAGTGAACTAAAGCATTAAAAAATTAAAGTAGTTCAGCAAGATTACAGAGTTCAAGATTAATATAGAAAATCAAATTTTCTATGCCAATAATTTTTAAAAATCCTAAATATTAATTTATGGAAAACCAAATTATTATTGACATTGAAAATAATAAAACACTTAGAAATACATTCAATAAAAGAATTTCAATATATATATACTGTATACATATAGAAATACATTCAATAAAAGAAATGCAATACATGGATACTGTATACATATAGAAATACATTCAATAAAAGAAATGCAATACATGGATACTGTATACATATAGAAATACATTCAATAAAAGAAATGCAATACATGTATACTGTTTTACTGCAAAGCATTCTTGAAAAAAAAATAAAAGAAAACCCAAATAAATTGGAAGACAGCCCTGGGACATAGTTTGGAAGGTTAAGATAGTGATATTCCCCAAACTCACTTACAGTTTCAGTGCAATCTCTATCAAAGCATCAAAAGTGCTTTTTGCCAAAAATGGAGAAGCTGATCTTCAAATTCATATAGAAATTACAAAGGACTGGAAAAAAAAAATCTCACAAGAGAAGAACAAAATTGGTTGACCTATACC
>PISX010025551.1:0-25976 GCA_004024625.1 Mellivora capensis | reverse complement strand
GGCCAATTGCCTTTAAAGAAAAGAATTACCAAATTTTCAAAATCTGTGGAGAGCAGAGGTAGTCAGTTTTAGATGTGTAGGCAACTGGGTATCTTTCTGGAAGTTTATGAAGAAAATCAGGGCTGCATTAATAGATTTTGGAGTTATCAGTAGCTAGATAAAACTGGATAGAGACCATATCCTGTTGGTCCTTGTACGACATGTAAAAGAATTTTGTCGGGGCACCTGGGTGGCTCAGTGGGTTAAAGCCTCTGCCTTCAGATCAGGTCATGATCCCAGGGTCCTGAGATCAAGCCCCACATTGGGCTCTGCTCAGCGGGGATCCTGCTTCCTCCTCTCTCTGCCTGTCTCCCTGCCTACTTGTGATCCCTGTCTGTCAAATAAATAAAAATTTAAAAAAAAAGAATTTTGTCTTTATTCTAAAGGCAATAGACACCACTGGCAGGTTTTAAGCAAGAAGTTGAGGTAAAGTTTGCCTTTAGAGAAGTTCAATAACTGCACTTCAAAGACTTTATTGGAGGAGAGAGAGAGTATACAGAGAAATAAATTTAATGACTATTTCAGTGGGTCAGATGAAAATGATGGCCTATAGTGATTTTGATGAAAGGAGGAAGATTTATGAGATATTAAGAAGGTAAAATCAAAAGGGTTTGTTGATGGATTTGATGTTTAGAATGAAAGGCAGTTTCTTCTGGCCTGTGTAACTACGTGTGAGATTGCCATTCACTGAACTAAAGAAAGTGTATACCATACATTCCTTTTTTTTATTTATATCTACTTGGAAAGTGTGTGAGCCTCAAGAGAAATTTTTCTTATACCTTTAAAACACTTCATCCCAAAATTAACATAAGTATAGAGGGAACATATCTCAACACTTAAAGGCCATATACAATAAACTCTCAGCTAACATCATACTCAGTGATCTAAGATTAGGAAGAAAGCAAGGGTGTCCACTCTCACTACTTTATTCAACACAGTATTGGAAGTGCTGGCTAATGAGCCAAGAAAAAGAAATAAAAGGCATCCAAATTTACAAGTAAAACTGTCCCTATCTGCAAACGGTGTAATACTATATATAGAAATTTTTAAAAACTTACCAAAAAACCTCTAGAAATAAGTGAATTCAGTAAAGTTACAGGATAGAAAACCAATATGTAGTAGTCTATTGTGTTTCCATAAACTGATAACAAACTAGCAGAAAAAGAAATTAAGCAAATAATCCCATTTACAATTGCATCAAAAAGAATAAAATAGATAGGAATTAAATTTAACCAGCAAGAAGAAAGACCTGTCCTCTAAAAACTGCAAGATATTGTTGAAAGAAATTGAAGATGACACAAATAAAAGGGAAGATATTTCATGCTCGTAGACTGGAAGAATACATATTATTAATAAGTCTATACGACCCCCCAAAAATCTACAGGTTAAATGCAATCCCTATCAAAACACCAATAACAGCTTTCACAGAACTAAAACAATCCTAAAATTTGCATGGAACTATAAAATAAGACCCCAAATAGCCCTAATAGTTCTTCTTGAGAAAAAAAAATAACAAAGCTGGAGGTATCACAATCTCAGAATTCAAGATATACTACAAAGCTCTAGTAATCGAGTTAGATAGTAGCACAAAAATAGACACATAGATCAATAAAACAAGATAGAGAGATAGCCCAGAAATAAACCCATAATCATGAATTATCATTTAAAGGAGAAATGTCTAAATCTAGTTATGCTCCACCAAATAAATATCTTTTCACTTGAACCAGTGCCCAGATAATATTGGATATACACACATGATTGGGTCTCTGGGCTTTAGAGAGAAAAGAATGAGAAGAGTGACAATCTGATTGGCATTCTGAGAGGCGATGGAAATATGTTGATCTCTTCCTTTCATATACGAAAGGTTGGAGATTATTCTGTCCCTTCCTTACCCAGCACATGCAAAGGATTTGACCATGATCTCTAGTCCATGACCTGATGGTGCTCATGCATTGCTATACTTATTTTTAAGATTGAACCCTCTGCATAGGAAGCAGCATACCATTGATACATGTCATATATAATAACCTGAAAATTGTTCTTTACTTTCCTTTTGTGAACCAAGCTTCTATGAGTGGAAGGGAGTCAGGGGAAATCAGGACCATTTCTAGGCAAAGAAAAGAGAGCAGAACATGAGAAACGAATCACATGGAGGAGAGCACAGGCATCTACCCAAAGGGAGAGCAGAACATGTAACTCATTGGATGCTATAAGAACCAGACAGAAGGCAGGAGAGAGATGTTCTCCAGGAAGAACTGGGAAGAGAGAAGGATACCCAAAAGGTTTTTTACTGAAACAGAAATTGAGTTAACGTGAAAGGGACTGCATTTTAAGCCACTAATTGACTTAAATGGATAAACTGAATTCTTTCACACACATTTGCATGTCTTGTCCCACTCCTGAGAGAAATGAACTAGCACGTATATTGGGTTGTCACGTCAAACACATTAATCACGAGATCCTATCCAATAGCATGGTTTACTAAATAAATTCAAATAGACATGAAATCAAGAGGTTCAGTTAAAATAAACAGAAGTCTGAATCATCAAAGGCAGCTCCCCAGGTCTTTCCTTCCATCTAGAACAAAATGAAAGAAGTTCGGGGAGTTCCTCACACAGCAGAAAGAGTTTAGATTATAAACCATGTCTTTTTTACACTCCAGAATGTTGAAAAGCCTTTGTGAAGTTATCCAGGAAACCATGCCTCAGCCTCTGGGTTCTACTTACAATATAGCTAATCCTCACCTAGAGACATTCTGCTACAGGCATTTCAGAGATAAAAATACATTAGTGTATTTATTCAGAAGTCCATTTGAAATTAGACTGGGCCACCGGATTCTTTTCTCCTCCCCACAAGATCTCCCTCTCCATACTCATGTGAGGACAGATTGTGGGTTGGCTGCTCTGATTTCCTCCCATGCAATACGTGGAACTGTTACAGAAGAGTAAGAGTAAAGAAAGTTTTACTCCTGCAATTATGTGTCATAAATTCCAATTTCATGTGATCTAACTAGTTCAATTTTGGTCATGATCTGTCTTCTCATTTAAATGCTATTTTGCAGGTGCCTGGGTGGCTCAGTGGGTTAAGCCTCTGCCTTCGGCTCAGGTCATGATCTCAGGGTCCTGGGATCAAGTCCTGCTCAGCAGGGAGCCTGCTTCCCCCTCTCTCTCTGCCTACTTCTCTGCCTGCTTGTGATTTCTCTCTGTCAAATAAATAAATAAAATCTTTAAAAATAAATAAATAAATAATTGCTATTTTGCCATTTATTTCATGAGACAGCAAAGTCCTCTACACTAGTCTTCTTTCCATAAAAATCTTAATTAATGCCTATCACTTTGAGCTCATATTTTGGAAATCTTACTAAGGTCCTTACATTGGAAAGAATAAACTGACTTCAAGATAGAGCATATTCAAGCACATAAAACTTCAGTAACTAATTTTTCAAGAAAAAAACATTGTCAAATATGTTCTATTAAGAATAGAAAAGTATGATCCCAGCATCCTGGGATCGAGTCCCACATCGGGCTCCTTGCTCGGCGGGGAGCCTGCTTCTCCCTCTGCCTCTGCCTGCCACTCTGTCTGCCTGTGCTTGCTCGCTCTCTCTCCCTCTCTCTCTGACAAATAAATAAAAATTTTAAAAAAAAGAATAGAAAAGTCACCCCAAAATGTGTTATGAAAACATTTTCAATGCAACATAGGAAATGGGCAGTTCTTACTGTCTACATACATTTGATGCTTTAAGACTAAAGAGTTCTGAAAATGCCGTAAGTCGGAGTCTTGCTAAAATTAGGTAAGGGATGTTCACAAGCAAGCAAAAAGGTATGGTCCAAAAGTAAATGCTAAAATTATGACTTCAAATAGTTAAAAGTCTTCTTAAAATTTACTCAAGGCATTGCAATTTTTTTCCGGCAATAGTTGGAAGAGGTGTTACCTTCTGCCCTGAGAATTTGATGTTTCTTGAGTAGTATGCCTTCTGCAACTCTACATTGTAGCATTATGACAATGCAGGGCTGCCTACTTGATTATTTCCTACATTTCAAAAGAAACTCCTGTGTTTTTTTTAGGCCCATTTTTTATTTTTATTGGTTTTTATTGGTTCGAGTGACTAATGATTAACAAATACTTGGAACCCCATTTGGAAATCATTAGAACTCACAGGGTTTTACCTGAATTTGGACTCAGATAAAATAGTATGACATAGGAATTTTCTTCCCAAAATAATCTGGAATGATAACATTATCCCAGTAAGATCTGAAATAAGTTGATTTTTATTTGAAGTTACCTTATGAGTGCGTGAAATTCATTATATTATTTCTCTACTTGAAAATTTTAGGCTTGTTTTATTTTGTAACAAAAGTTTTGAAATATCTTACTGGGCTATGAAATTCTCATTACTCTCTTAGTTTTGTAGTACCTTAATTCTAGTCACTGTGAGAGATAACCTCACCATTTATTGTCAAGAATTTTCCTTCTTTGGGGTGCCTGGGTGGCTCAGTTGACCTCCGGCTCAGGTCATCAGATCCCAGGCTCCTGGAACTGAGCCCCACATCGCAGTCCCTGCTCAGCAGAGAGCCTGCTTCTTCCACTCCCTCTGCCTGCTGCTCTGCCTACTTGTGTTCTCTCTCCATCTCTCTAATAAATAAATAAAATCTTAAAAAAAAGAATTTTCCTTCTTACCCCTGATTAATACTGTAAGTAAAAAAATATTTTTTTATTTTATGTAAGTAAAAAATATTTAGTGAGCGATCCATCTTGTCATTTGTGATGACTTGGCTTTCTATTCCATCCCTCTGAGTCTCTCAATGCTGGCTAAAAAAATTTACTTCCCAGAACACCTCAGGAGAGAGCTTCATATATTCCAATTTTGTTATTATTTTAGAAGAAAAGAGACTTAAAAACTTGTTCAAGGTCATAAGCAATTTGCTGTAAAAATCAGCCCAGGAAACCAAAACTACATGGTGCTGGAAGTGAGTTCTAATATTTGGAGGTTTTTCTGAATTGAGACTAAACGTGAATCGTTGCTTTGATTGAGACTAAATTAGATTACAGACAGTCCTGTACTTTTCTGAGCTAGTGTTCTCCTCTCTGAGAGTCATTGGTAGTTATGCACTAACTCAAATGAATCATCTCCAAATTTAAATCAAAAACGTGTTTGGCAATCACTACAGGTTTTATGGATCCATGCAGAAACTCGCTGGCAGTGCTCTTCATCAGTCATAGGTTTATGACTCAGATCAGTCATCATGAGTAAGGACTGCCAATGTCACTAACATAGACCATGGCTGAATAATCAGTGTTATGCGCCCTAGTGAGGTAAGTTATAGTAGTTAATGAGATGGATGTTGTCATATCCATAAGAACAGTGAAGTTCTTACCATTATTTTTAGAGCAGATAGAGCATTTCCTGTTCTGATAAATATAATCCTTCTCTCATAAATAACCATATATTTTGATTCTACACATTAAGCTTTGACTACAATATGTTTCAGAATTGGTACCAAGGATATTTCATTAAAATAGATTTCCCAGGAAACAAAATGCCAATGTAAAGCCCTGAAGAAAATGTTGAGATAGAAAATGTGCTTATATTTCCTTATTTGCCCTTAATTAGTGAACTATAGAACATTTTAAAGTTTCATGAAGGCTCATAAATATCATGAAATTATTTCATACATGGCCCTGAAAAAGGGAAAAGAAATAATTAACCCAATTAAATGACCCATTAGTTTTTAATTGCCACAAGACAAATGATCACAAACTCAGAGGCCGAGGACAGCCCCCATTTATTGACTTACAGTTGTGTAGGTCCGAAGGCCAAACCAGCATAGTTCGGTTCTCTTGCTCAAAATATCACAAGGCTGAAGCAAGGGGTAAGACAAGCTGATTTCTTGTTAGGAGTATCTGGGGAAAAGCCAATTCCATACTCAGCCTTGGAAGTAGTAGAGTTCACCTTCTTGCTAAGATGGACCTGAGGTCTTGTTCCCTTGCTCACTATCAGCCAGAATGAACACCCTTCGCTTCTGAAGCCTGCCCACATGTTTTGCCATCCGGCTTTCATAGTCAGTTCAGAAAAGGCATGTCTAATCTTTCTCCTGCTTTGTGTCTCTGAACTCTGACCAGCCAGAGAAAAATCCCTGCTTTTAAAGAGCTCGTTAAGAGTAAATATGTCCCACCTGGATAATCTCCCTATCCCAAGGTCAACTCATTTGGGACCTCAACTGAATCTGTAAATCTCTTAAAAGTAGTACCTAGATTCTTGTTTAATTAAATAACTGGGAAAAGGTGTGTGCGCACGTGGGGCCAGAATCTTAAGGGGCAACCTTAGAATTCTGCCCATCCCAAATGGTATTGTGTAAAATGAAATTTTACTGCATACAAGAATTGATAACAAATTATCCAAATGACGATCTTAAATTGCCTTATATACCTTGTGTCTTAGTGGATTTGGACTGCTATAAAAGAGTACCAGAGACTGAGCCCCATATAAACCACAGAAACTTATTTCTTGTAGTTCTGGTGGGTGGGATGTCCAAGATCAAGACAGATTTAGGGTCTGGAGAGAGCCCCCGCCTGGCTCACAGATAGCTGTCTTCTTGTTATATTCATATATGGTGGAAGGGGTAAGGGAGGTCTATGGGGTACTTTTTAGGAAGGCACTAATCCTATTAATTAAGGCTCCACCCTCATGACCTAATCAACTCCCAAATGTCTCATCTCAAAATACCACTATATGCGGTGGTAGGGTTGAACATGTGAATTTGGGGAGAAACAATATTCAGTTGATAGCACCTGTTAATACATACACACATGTCTTGTGCATCAGAATTTTTATTTGTTTTACTTTTATTTTTTCTGTTTGATTTTTTTTTTACTTCTTTTTTATTGAAGTATAGTTGACATACAACATTAGTTTCTGGTGTACAGCATAGTGATTCAACAATTCTGTATATTATGCTATGCTAACTACACCCTAAGTATAGTTATCATCTGTTACCATACCACATTATTACAGTATTACTGACCACATTACCATTACCTAAGCTCTACTGTTCATCCCTGTGACTTATTTTACAACTGGAAGTTTGTACCTTTCAGTCACCTTCACCTATTTCATCCATCCCCCCAAACCTTTCCCCTGTGGCAACCACCAGTTTGCTCACTGTATTTATGATTCTGTTCCTGAGTTTTATTTGTTTGTTCATTTATTTGTTTTGTTATTAAATTCCATATATAAGTGAAATTACATGGTATTTGTCTTTGATTAATTTCACTTCACATAATATCTACTAAGTTCATCCATGTTGTCACAAATGGCAAGATCTCATTTTTTGTGGATGAGTAATATTCCATGGTGTGTGTGTGTGTGTGTGTGTGTACACATTTTCTTTATCCATTTATCTATCAATGGACACTTAAGTTGCTTCCGTATCTTGGCTATTATAAATAATACTGCAATAAACATAGAGATGAATATATCTTTTTGCATTAGTGTTTTCTTTGGGTAAATACCCAGTAGTGGAATAACTGAATTGTATGATATTTCTATTTTTAATTTTTTGAGGAACCTCCATACTCTTTTCCATAGTGCTGTACTGATTTGCATTCCCACCAACAGGCACAGTTTCACTTTTCTTCACTTCCTCACCAATACCTGTTATTTCTTTTCTTTTTGATATGAGCCATTCTGACAGGTATGAAGTGATATCTTATTGTGGTTTTGTTTTGCATTTCCATGAAGATTAGTGATGTTGAGCATCTTCTTATGTGTCTGATGGCCATCTATATGTCTGAAAAAGTGTCTACTTGGGTACTCTGCCCATTTTTTTTAAGATTTTGTTTATTTACTTGACAGAGATCACAAGTAGGCAGAGAGGCAGGCGGGGTGGGGGGTGGGAAGCAGGCTCCCTGCTGAGCAGAGAGTCTGATTCGGGACTCAATCCCAGGACCCTGGGATCATGACCTGAGCCGAAGGCAGAGGCTTTAACCCACGGAGCCACCCAGGCGCCCCTCTGCCCATTTTTAATCAGATATTTTTGGTGTTGAGTTGTATACATTTTTTAATGTATTTTGCATATTAAGTCTTTTTTGAATGTATCTATTGCAAATATATTTTCCCATTAGTAGACTGTATCTTTGCCTATCAGGCAAGCCACTATCATTCTTCTCACTAATTCTGGTAAGAACTAATTTTTTTCTGAAAAAATATCAGGTAAACTCAATGTTTACCTGAGTAAAGGTTCTTCAACTCATCAAGGTGACCTGGAAGGTAATCAGACTTTAGAACCAGCATTCTTATGACATTAATACTGATTATTGACAAGTAGAGTAAAAGTAATACCTGAGATAAAATAGTATACTGTCATAAAAATCATTGCTTATAAGAAATAATTCAGTTTCCATCAACAAATTTTGTTTTGTTTCATCCAGGCCCCAAAGAACTAAGTCTTCTAAAAAAACAGTACTGCTATTTCATAACACTGTGCATATTAGCACCTGATAACAAGGCATGGTAGACAGAATTCATTTAGGAGGTAGGCCAAAAAAAAGTAAGCTGTGTGATGTTCAGACAAGAAACTAAAATCAAATACAGTGTTAATCAGTTGAAATGAATTTGTAATTCAGGTCTCTATCCAAGATAGAATACTCAAGATGCCAAAATCATTGAGTTAGAATCTGTGTCCAAAGATAAAGACTGAGCAAATACCTAGTCAGAAACTGACATTGCATACCAGTAAAGCTTTAGAATTGAGGGATCTCAATTGGCTATAAAAAGAGTAATATTACAAAAACATGAACCATATTATTCATAAACTCTTCAAAGTTTCCCTACTATATTTGGTATTCTAAATCCAAATTTCTTACTGTATCCATCAGAATTTGATCAAGATAATAGTAATTCATTCTATGAATTCTTTCTGTGAGGGTTTAATTTAAGAATTAGGGACTTTGGGGGCACCTGAGTGGCTCAGTGGGTTAAAGCCTCTGCCTTCAGCTCAGGTCATGGATCCCAGGACCCTGGGATCGAGCCCCCCATCAGGCTCTCTGCTCAGCAGGGAGCCTGCTTCCCCGTGTCTGTCTCTCTGCCTGCCTCTCCGCCTACTTGTGATCTCTGTCTGTCAAATAAATAAATAAAATCTTAAAAAAAAAAAGAATTAGGGATTTTGTACAACCATAAGAGCTTGAGCAACAATGATCAAGGGAGCTACTGTTGAAGGATGGGGCCTAACACCAAAACATGGCAAAATGATGTTCTCAAGAATCTTTGTTTGTTACTACTATCTTATGTTTGTTACTAAATAAAATACACTTGATTTTTAATATTGATCTTACATCCTGAGACCTTCCTAAACATGCTATTTAGTTCTAGTTATTTTGGGGATTATTTTTTTAAGATTTTATTTATTTACTTGACTGACAGTGAGAGAGGGAACACAAGCAGGGGGAGGGGCAGAGGGAGAAGCAATCTCCCCACTGAGCAAGGAGTCCCTATGTGAAGCTCAGTCCCAGGACCCTGGGATCATGATTTGAGCCTAAGGCAGAGGCTTAACAACTAAGCCACCAGGAGCGCCAAGGAATTTTCTATTTACACCAACATATTTGACAATAAAGACAGTTTTATTTCTTCCTTTCCAACATAAATGCCTTTAGCCATCCACCTTCCAATGTTTCTTGCCTTGAGACCCAGCCAATTTTTTCTACAAAGGATCAGATAGTAAATATTTTAGGTTCAGACAGTTGCACATTCTCTATCACAACCTCAATTCTGTTGTAGCAAGAAGGCAGCTATAAACAATACATAAATAACAGGGATCAACTGAGAAACAAAAAAAAAAAAAATTACAAACACAGTGGCAGACCATATTGGGTTCATGGGATATAGTTAGATCACTCCTGACTTAATGCACTGACTAAAACCTCTTTAAATGTTGAATAAAAGTGGAAAGAATGAACATTCGTGTTCTTGATCTTGGGAGAAAAAAGCTTAGTCTTTCCCCATTAAATATGTTAGTTGTAGGCTTTTTGCAGATGCCTCTTACCTGGTTGAGGAAGTACCTTTTTACTGGAAGTTTGCTGAGAGTATTTACGTAAATAGTAGTTGGATTTTGTCAAACTCCTTTTCTGTGTCTCATGAGATGACATTATAATTTTACCCTTTATCTATTAATAAATTGAATTTGTTATAATGTAAAGCTTATTAAAAAACTGCTACTTTTTCTTTAAATATTTGATATAATTCACTAGTGAAACTATCTGGACATGGTATTTTACTTGTAGGAATATTTTCACTACTAAGTCAATTTTTATTTGTTATGCATCTATTCAGATTTTCTATTTCTTCTTGACTTAGAATTTTACTAATTTCTGGGTTCTTTTAGAAATTTTTGTGTTTTACCAAAGTCCATATGTACATTCATAATTTTCTAATTCATTTAATTTCCATAAGTTTGTGATGTCCCTCTCTTTTTTTCTCATTAAACTTTTGTTTTACGGAGTCTCAAAATTCTGTGACAGTTTTTTGGTAAGGTTGTTTCTATTAAAAAGTACTGATTTTAAAAACTAATAACTTAGAACTGCCACACACACACAAAAACACAAATGGTTCACAAAGCATTCTTCTTTCCTTCTGAAGGTTTTATAGTACACCCTCCTTCCTTCCTGATTTTGTTAGTTTGTGTCTTTAGTCATTTATTTTCTTGGTCACTATAGTTAAAGTTTCTTAGTTCTGTTTTTCTCTTCATTACCAATTTTGACTTTATTAATTATCTCTATTGTTTTTCTGTGTTCTATTTCATTGTTCTGTTACATTCTAGTCTGTACTATTTCATTCCTTCTGCCTGCTTTGGATTAAGTTGATCTTTATCTAGTTTGTTAAGGTACAAGTTTAATTATTGATTTTAGAATTTTTCTCTTTTTAAATATAGGTGACTCAAGTTATAAATTTTCCTCTAAACACTGATTTAAATGCAACTATTGGGGTACCTAGGTGGCTCAGAGGGTTAAGCCTCTGCCTTCGGCTCAGGTCATGATCCTGGGTTCCTGGGATTGAGCCCCGCATCGGGCTCTCTGCTCCACGGGGAGACTGCTTCTCCCTCTCTCTCTGCCTACCTCTCTGCCTACTTGTGATCTCTCTGTCAGATAAATAAATAAATAAAATCTTTTTAAAAATAAAATAAAATAAAATAAATGGCATCTATCTAATTTGATTATGTTATATTTCACTCTTGTTCAGATAAAAATATTTTAAATTTACCTTGTGATTAAATCTTTGACACATAAGTAACTTAGAAATGTATGTAATTTTAAAATATTTGCCAATTTCCCCAATTTTTTCATTTGTTGATTTCTAATTTGACTCAAATGTGTTCATTTGATTTAGTGCTTTTTAATTTATTGAGATTTATCTTATGGTCCAAAATATGGCCTATTTTAAAAATTTTTCAATATGTATCTTAAAAGAATGTTTATTCTCCTGTCATGATGCAGAGTGATGATATAAATTTAAGTTAGATAAAGTTGATTCTTAGATTTGATTAGATCTACTGTATCCTTTCCAATATTCTGCTCAGTTATCCTATTAACTTTTCAGATTTAAGAATTAAGTTCTCTAATGATTTGTTGAATTGTCTGTTTTTCCTTTCAATTTTTGGGGGGTTTGCTTTACTTATTTTGTATCCATTGTTAGGTGTGTACACATTTGTAAACGGTATATATTCGTACGTATTGGCCTTTTTAACATTAGGTAAAATCTTCCTGTCACATGTAATATTCTTGGCTTAATGTATATTTTGTCTAATATGAGAATAACCACTCCAGATCTCCAGTCATTACTTTTTACATGGTATACTTTTTCATCCTTTATTTTCTACCTACTTTTGTCTTGAATCTATTCTGTGTCTCTTACAGAGAGAGTAGATAGTTGGATCTCAATTTATTTCTCCAGTCTGATGATCTCTGCCTTTTGATATGAGCCCCTCTAAGTAAATTCTTAGCTATTGTAGCCTTCAAATCCAGAATTTCCACTTGGTTTCTCTTTCCATAGTTTTTAATCTCTTTATCAAGATCTCTATTTACTCAGCAAGTGTCATCATGCTGTTCTTTCAGTCTTTAAACTTGTTTCCCTTAATTCTTTGAACATAATTATAATAGCGCCTTTGAAATCTTTAATTTTCTGAATTTCAACATCTGGGCTAACTCACAGTCTCTAATTGCTTCTTTTTTCCTGATTAGGGTTACACTTTCTTGTTTCTTTTCCTTTCTCATAACTTTTGATTTAAACTACCATTTTAGATGCTGTTATATACTGTAAACACTCTATATTTTGATATTATCCTCCCAATGGTTGTGGTTATTGTTGTTTGTTTATTTGTTTCTGTCATGAGCATGCTATGAAGGCACACACATGAGTTCTGTCAATGTCAGCTTTATTCAATCATAAAGCGAGGTTAACATAGCATAACTAACTGTAAAGCAGTTTCAGGACTCCAAACTCCAAACTCAATGACATTCTACTACATGTTAACTTGGCTTCTTACACATAACACAAAGCAAAACACAGTACAAAGTCATCCAACAAGGGGTGCCTGGCTGGCTCAGTCAGAGGAGCATGCACTCTTGATCTCAGAGTCATGAGTTTGAGCCCCATGTTGGGGATAGAGACTGCTTAAGTAAATTAAAAAAAAAAAAAAAGTCACACAAGAAGATACAACAAGGGATAGGAAGATTTTTTTTTAATTTCCTTTAAAATCAAGTTAGTTAACAAATAGTATATTATTAGTTTCACAGGCACAGTTCAGTGATTTCATCAGTTGCACATAACACCCAGTGCTCATTGGATTACATGTCCTCCTTAATGCCCATCACCTAGTAACCTCCTCCCCCTGCCACCTCCTCTCCAGCAACCCTCAGTCTGTTTCTTAGCTCTCCCTCCCTGATTTCATCTTACTTTATTTTTCCCTCCCTTCTAGGGTTAGGAAGTTAACAAGCCAAATGAAAAGACAGTCTGTAAGCTGTTGAGATGAGGCCTCCATGCCCTCAAGATCAGTTCTTGTGCTGTTTATTATGTTCAAGTAGTGGAGAACCTCTGTTGTGTTCAGAGATCAACTGGGCAGATCCTTTGGTGGCAGATGCCATTTTGCTGTGGTCAGACGTGAAGGGGTCAGTGTCTGGGAAGTCTGACAGTTTGCTGCAAAAAATCCTCCCTTTTAAAAGGAGTTTAATCAATCTTGGGACTTCAAGACCTCCTCTGGTTCTGCTGGTTGTCACGTTTGGATGTCGTCAACCTTTGCTGGTTTTGGCAATACCTGGTCTTGGCTGCAATGCCCTTGGCTGCTTGTGTAACTGCTTGACATTGTCGCTGCGTGACATGAGGGACTCCATCTTGCTCTCTGTAGTTTGCTTGATCGTTTAGTAACCTTCCTGTATGAAATCTGTGGAATATGTCTCACTTATAGGACGTCACTGCTGATGTCTATACTCAGGGAGGTTTTTAAATTCTTGTTTTAATTTTTAAGATTGGCTTCCTAGGGACTGGTTCTATATCTGCATAGATAATGGTCAGCCAATTATTGGCCATAGGTTGTGCACAAACACCTTAATCCAAGAAAGAATTCTACCCCCTGCCCAAGGATCTGTGTACCGGTTGGGGAACACATTAAAAATTCAGCATTTTTCAGGTGTGGTCCTGGTTTTGCTTTCTTCCATCAGGCCCTCTTCCGTACTATCTGCACGAACACAGCCTCCCACACCACCTGTGATTTGTTAAAACTCTGGAAACTTTTCAATCTCCCAAGAACATTTACATTGACTTCCAGTTAGCCAGGGATGTGTAGAAAGTTTACCAAGTCCTCCTATGTCTACTGCATTTCCTGGATGTCCTTGTTAAATGGCTGTCTAGGTCACTGTCTACTGCTTGCTGCAGCCAGAATGACGACCTCAGACTAGCCCAGCTGTCGCCCTACCGGATGACCTGGCATCAAGAGCACTACTTTTACTGACAACACTGCCGAGCAGGGTTATCACCCTCCGCTCCAAATCAAGAGCGACTCCTCCAAAGTAAAGCTTCTGGTGTTTCTGGTCTTCCTTCCCTGATAGAATAAAATGCAGCATCCAAACCAGGATATAAGGGAATAGCCGTAGGCAAAAATGCCACTGATTCCTACTGATCTTATCTGAAGTTCAGTAGTTTTTTATGAATTAACACTTCTCACTTTGTTGCATGACTCTGGGAGAGTTCAAGAGCTCCAAAATGGTCGTTTTTGACAATATGTCCAGGTTTATAGTTGTTTTTTGGGGTAAGAATTTTCTGACCTCTTCATGTTGCCAAACCAAAAGTTTCACCTCAGGCATGACCTTTTGATCTAAGGTCAAAAGCTCTCTTATCTCTGTATTACTTTTAAGCACAGTACTGCCATGTTTATGGTTTTTCTTCATTTAAGTGGTGATACTGAGAGGAAGCAATTTTCACTTTCATTATCCAATTGAATGGGAACAACTCAGTGGCAAAAAACAAGTACCAATTAGCTAAATGAAAAGCTCAAGCTGTGAATTTATCTTCAGGGCAAACTGCAATGATTTGAAGGGCAACAGTGGGAGGGAAAGTACACAAGCAAGACAAAATAGGTACTTTGGAGGTGGGACCTGCCTCTGTTGTTCATTATAAATTATAGATTTATTGATGGACTTTGTATCTACATTTATGATATACAATTATATAATTTATTTAGACTATAGCTTGGACTGAATGCAGGTCATGGAATTAATTTGAATAAATTAATCTGAACAAGATATTTATGGAATAGTTATTAAGCTTAATCCTTTTACTTAAGAGTATAAGAAAAAAATTTTTAAGCGAAAATGAACTTTTAGGACTTCATCAAGATCAAAAGCTTCTGCACAGCAAAGGAAACAGTCAACAAAACAAAGAGGCAACCCACAGAATGGGAGAAGATATTCGCAAATGACACTACAGACAAAGGGCTGATATCCAGGATCTATACAGAACTCCTCAAACTCAACACACACAAAACAGATAATCACGTCAAAAAGTGGGCAGAAGACATGAACAGACACTTCTCCAAAGAAGACATACAAATGGCTAACAGACAAATGAAAAAATGTTCATCATCATTAGCCATCAGGGAGATTCAAATCAAAACCACACTGAGACACCACCTTACACCAGTTAGAATGGCCAAAATTAACAAGACAGTAAACAACATGTGTTGGAGAGGATGTGGAGAAAGGGGAATCCTCTTACGCTGTTGGTGGGAGTGCAAGTTGGTGCAGCCACTTTGGAAAACAGTGTGGAGATTCCTTAAGAAATTAAAAATAGAGCTTCCCTATGACCCTGCAGCTGCACTACTGGGTATTTACCCCAAAGATACAGATGTAATGAAAAGAAGGGCCATCTGTACCCCAATGTTCATAGCAACCATGGTCACAGTCGCTGAACTGTGGAAAGAACCACTATCCCCTTCAACAGATGAATGGATAAAAAAGATATGGTCCATATATATAATGGAATATTATGCCTCCATCAGAAAGGATAAATACCCAACTTTTGTATCAACATGGATGGGATTGGAGGAGAGTATGCTGAGTGAAATAAGTCAAGCAGAGAGAGTCAATTATCATATGGTTTCACTTATTTGTGGAGCATAAGGAATAACACGGAGATGTGGGGAGAAGGAGAGGAGAAGGGAGTTGGGGGAAATTGGAGGGGGAGACAAACCATGAGAGACTGTGGACTCTGAGAAACAAACTGAGGGTTTTGGAGGGGAGGAGGGTGGGTGGTTGGGTGAGCCTGGTGGTGGGTATTATGGAGGGCACGCATTGCATGGAGCACTGGGTGTGGTGCATAAACAATGAATTCTGGAACACTGAAAAGAAATTTTTTAAAATAAGTAAAAATTTAAAAAACAAACAAAAACAAAAAAAAGAAAAATTTTTTAAAACCTATCTGACACGTATTTTACATAATAAAAATGATGCCTGGTAAAAGATAAACCAAATTATATGCTTGTCAAGAAAATATACAATAACTTGATTTTAAAAAATTGAAAATAAGGCCACCCGCCTTCCCTGCCGCGAGTCCTGATGGCAGCAGAGCCACTGACAGAGCTGGAGGCGGCCGTTGAGACGGTGGGAACTGGCCACTCAGCAGTTGCCTCACTTGCTCAAGGACGTGGGCTCCTTAGATGAGAAGATGAAGAGCTTGGACATGAATCAGGGCTCTGAGCTCAAGTTCCACAAGTACTGGAGAATGATAGGGGAGCTGTTATAATATAACATCTCCTTGTTATAATATAACGAGGAGATCCGGAGGGAGAGGGCCCTGGAGACTCACAAGAAGTAAAGCTCCTGAGCAGGATAGTACTTGGCAGGGCGGGCAGGGCAGAAACCCCTCCCCCTGAAAAGCCTCTTCCTTGAAACACCCTCTCCTCTTTCTGCTCTTGAGAGTAGACAGTGGGAAAGTTCTGCCCTGACCCAAGAGTGCGTCCAAAAATTATGACCATTTGGGGCTCCTGGGTGGCTTAGTGGGTTAAGCCTCTGCCTTCGGCTCAGGTCATGATCTCAGGGTCCTGGGATCGAGCCCCCCATCAGGCTCCCTGCTCAGCAGGGAGTCTGCTTCTCTCTCCCTCCACTGCTCCCCCTGCTTGTGCTCTCTCTCAAATAAATAAATAAAATCTTAAAGAAAAAAAAAACCAAAAAAATGAAAATAATTAAAAGTTGGGGCGCCTAGGTAGCTCAGTCAGTTAAGCATCCTAATTCTTGTTTTGGCTCAGGTTATGATCTCAGGGTCATGACCTGAGATCCTGCTCAGAGTCGGGGCTCGCACTCAGCAGCATGGAGTCTGCTTGTTCTTCTCCCATCCCCTCTGCTCCTCTCTCTACACCTGACATGTGTGATTGTGCTCTCACTTTCAAATAAATAAGTAAACAAATAAATAAAAAAAATCTTTTTTTAAAAAAGAAAATAAGTAAATGTTAGGGGGAAAGAAAATTTTAAAATCTATTACTACCAAATATTGCCCAAACTATGGGAACTCTCTACATGCTGGTGGAAGAATAAATTACTACAGCCACTTTGGAGAACAATTCCATGTTACTTAATAAAGTCTTTAAAAGCACAATTATACAACCCAGTAATTCCATTTCTTCCAGGGAGACATAAACAAGAAATCTCAATTAAATAAATGCACTAGATCTAAATGTATCAAAACAGAATAGATTTAAAATATAACAATAAGTTTAAAAAAACTAGTTGTCAAAAGATACTGAGTATGTTACATTTATTTTTTATGTATATGTTTATGTATAAATGTAAGAAGTTAATTTTAATATGGTAAAATAGAGGAATATGTTACAAATTTATAGTAGAGCCTGATTCCGGGGAAGGGATGAGGAGACTATGGTATAGGGAAGGAGTAAAATGGGATTTCAAATCTCTCTAAAGATTTGAGTTTAGAAAAGAAATGGAAATATTGACCCCGTTAATCTTCACTCATAGTACATGTTGTACCTAATATTTTTCTCTATATTCCTAGCTCTAAAGATATGCAACTTTTTTAAAAAAATGTGGTAAGATAATACCAAAAACAAATGGAGTTATCACACATGACTTTGTTTACCCATCTAAATTACCAGCTAAGAGTATCAACTAAATCATTTCCAAAGTATTGACTTTAAGGAATGTAAGTGAGTTATGGAATATTCAAAACACTTATATTAATACATTATTTACATTCAGCACATGATTATTCAGGATTCTCAACTTGGTACAAAAGCACTTTCAGAGAGATCCAATCAAAGTAAAACTTGACATATGATTGCATCTTTAAAAAATATATGCCTTAACAAGAGTCTAGATGAGTTTTAGGTTTCTCTTATCCCTCTAATATTTCAAAATGAAAAGCTGCACTATAGCCAGCATTCTTTTTGGCCAACAATACAGTTTGCCTCTGGTGCTCACTGCCCCCTCCATGAAGTTCTACCACCTTGCCCTGTCTAATCCTTATTTCATAGCAGTACTATAATCCTGCAAATAAAGGTTTTTGTGTCCAAAGAATTGAGAGGGCATAATAATTTAACCATCTTGGATAGATTTGCTCTAAAGCATGATTACTTAAGTGAATATTAGTCTTATAAATGTCACTGTGTATTTACTTACAACTTTAGATACTTTCCTTTTCACCTGATCTGGAAGTCAAAAGACCTATGTCACAGCTCTGGATTTCTACTTCGGGAACCTGAACCAATCTGGGTCTTATCAATTAGGGGGAAAAAAAGGTATGGGGCAGTCAGGTAACTTTAATTCCTTAATTCCCTTCCCCTTCCCAACATAAAATATTCATCAACTTACTTGAGCAACTCACTTAACATGACTACACTTCCATTTCCTTATCTTCAAAATACTGACTGACCTACCAAGAAGGATTAGTGTACAGTTTAAAAAGATAATATATGTAAAGGATTCTTGGAACTATATCTCGTTAGTGACAAAAGCTCAATAAATGTTTGCTATAACCATTATCATCATCATCACTATTTTTATTACTATCAGTAAAAGTTTTAATAACCCCAGAACCAAGTTTTATGAAAGCCATTAGAAACATTAACTTATTGCATCTTTCAGCAAATTCATCTAACTGCTTTAAACTTTCTATGTTTTTATGCAGATCAATGATGCACATCCAAGGAATAAGATATTTAAGATAGCAATTATAATTAAACTGCCTCAATTTCTCTGTGGAAAAACATGCAAGACAAAAATACACAAATGCAATGAGTGTGAAATTATAGTATGTTTCTAAGAGAGGAAAGTGCCTAAAGTTATAAGTAAATACACAGTGAAATTTATAAGACTAATATTCACTTAAGTAATTGGTTTTGTGTTCCTTAACCACTTGTTCCACTTTTTTAAAAAGACTTTATTTATTTATGAGAGAGAGAGAGAGAGAGAGCGCGCACAGGCAGGAGGAGGGAAAGGGAGAAGCAGACTCCAAGCTGAGCATGGAGCCCAATATGGGGCTTGATCTCACTCCTGACCCTGAGATTATAACCTGAGCTGAAATCAAGGTCTCACTCCACTGATTGAGCCACGAAAGCACTCCTACATATTCCACTTCTATTACTAGAACCCTTCTTGTGTTACTTCTTATATAAGAACAAACTCCTTTCCCAAATTCACAAATAATCTTTCCTCTCTTCTCTCAAATAGTATTAGATAAAAAGGTGATACTCTTTCTTTTAAGATTTATTTATTAAGAGAAAGTGAGTGCACAAGGGCGGGGATGGGCAGAGAGAGAAGAGGACTCCAAGCCGTCTCCCCACTGAGCACAGAGACCAAGGCAGGGCTCAATGTAACAACCCTGAGAGCATGACCTGAGCTGAAACCAAGAATCTGATGAACCCCAGGATGATATTCTTAAAAGAAAACCCAACATGACCAAGGGCAGGAGCCAGAATACTTCAACAAGCTTACTAAAGGACTATAATCCATCTCCACATTTTACAGTGTAGGCTGATTATAATAAGTATCAATAATTGTTATGTCCTTTAGGCTCATTTAGTTGTGTGACAGAGGCATTTACTATACACTCTATCCATGGGCTCCTCCACATTTCAGAATGCTCCTACAGTCTGGCCCAGTGCCATATGACTAGTTCTGGCCCACAGACTGTGCACAGAAATAATATATATCCGTTCCAGACCAAGCATTTAAAAGCCAATATATAAACCTTCTGCTATCCCTTTACCTGCTGGGGCAACAGTGGAATCTGCTTATTGAAATGGCAACACCACAAGGTTAAAACAGCCTAGATTTCTAAGTCCATTCTTAGAAAGTGGCCCTCCCATATAACTGCGGATTTAATGTGAGAGAGAAATTAACTTGCATATGTTAAGTCACAAAAATTTCAATTTTGTTTTCTTAACAGAACATAATCACTTTGCAGTGCTGTAAGTTGCCCATCTCCATAAGCTAGTTGGCAACTGTCATACAACTTATGTTCATAGGTACAGAGATGTCATGAACAAGTAGTGCTCTTTGAATAAAATATTTTGTCACATTAAGATTATGGTAGCAGATTGCTAAGGAACAAGAGAGAAAGAAATTGGCAATTTCGGAAAGAAAAGATACGTCCCAAGATAATGACCACTCACTTCACATAAATCCTGTTTCCCTGTATAAACTTATGTAAAATATAAATATAAAGGGGTGCCAGGGTGGCTTAGTCAGTTGAGCACCTAACTCTTGCTATTGGCTCAGGTCATGATCTCAGGGTTGTGGGACCAAGCCCAGTGTTGGGCTCCATGCTCAGTCTGCTTCGGATTTTCTCTCTCCCTCTCCCTCTGCCCCTCCCCCTGCTCTTGCTCATGCTCTCTCTTTAAAAATAAATAAATACATCTTAAAAACTCTGTGTGTGTGTGTGTGTATGGTACCTTGGTGCTGGGTGGCTCAGTCAGAAGTGCTTCTGGCTCTTAGGGTCAGCTCTGGTCATGATCTTATGGGTCATGGAATAGAGCCCCAGGCCAGACAACATGTTCACTAGGGAGTCTGCTTGAAGATTTTCTCCCTCTGCCCCTTTCCCAACTCATGCTCACACTCTGTCTCTCTCTCTCTCTCTCTCTCTAAAATGAATGAATAGGGGCGGCTGGGTGGCTAGTCAGTTAAACATGTGCCTTCGGCTCAGGTCATGATCCCAGGGTCTGGGGATCGAGCCCCACATTGGGCTCCCTGACCAGCAGGAAGCCTGCTTCTCCCTCTCTCACTCCCCCTGCTTGTGTTCCCTCTCTCACGGTCTCTTTCTCTCTGTCAAATAAATAAAATCTTTAAAAAAATAAAATAGAAAAATAAAATGAATGGATAAATCTTTGAAAAAAATATATAAATATAAAACATATCTCAGATTTATGATGAAGATACCCATTTCTTCTAAATATCAAACTTTCCTCTTAGAACACTGAAAAAATGAGATTTTAAAAAAATTAAAAATAAATATCAATCTTTCCTCTTAGATCTTCAGATAGAAATTTAAAGATTTCAAAATTTACTTCAAGAAATACCTTTTCCCATACATCCCTCTTCCACATATATGTATGGATTGGAAATTAGTAGCATAAATGTGATTCAGAGGTAATCTGGGGAAAAAATTGGAAGAAAATAAATTAGTAGATAACATGAGTTTTTCTAATTTATTGTTTTTCCTACCAAACTGTAAAAGGGTTTGTAGGTGTTTTAATGTTTCTTACTGAGAACTTGAACACCAAAATTAAAAGCAAATGTGTGTTGGGGTCACCAATCAGTTATTTTACCCTAAAATAGCTGCTTAACAATTATCCTTTATAACAGCTCCCTGTTAAAACTCCTAATGATGAATTGCTTCATAATGTATTAAATGTGTAAGAACAAGTAAAGCTTTCCTTTAGATTTCCAAATGAATTTCTGTTGTGATCTTTGTTAAATTCCATTTTTGACTCAGATCAAGATTTTCCAAATAGAATCACATGTTTTTTTAGTTTGCAAACTTATTTTGGAAAGGAAGAAAACACAGAGAGAGAGGATAAAATCCCAAACACATATCATTATCATTTACTAAGAGGCTTTATATTATGATGAAAGTGGTGCTCTATAAATTTGCAAATAAGTTGTAGATCAAGCAAATGGCAAAGATTATGTTTTCTTCCAATTTTGGCCATTCAACATGGTGATTTTAATATGTTTTAATAATATGATGTCATGCACATCTTGAGAATTGCAATTTCAAGTCTTTAGGGAAAAGGATTTCTTCCATGATTTAAAAAAAAAAAAAAAACTTTTGAAGACCATGTTTCTACCAGTCCATTTTCAAAAATATATTACATCAAAAGATTTTTGGCTCCAACAGACATCTAGTTTTCTGCCAAGATCAATTCTGCAATCTGTAAGTGACAATTTTCTCCTTATATAAAGAAAGCAGTACAAAATCATGATTTATCTAATTAACATCCTTCCCCAGTTTGGCTCTCAGTACTGCTGCTATTAACTAGTACTCCGCTACCACTCAGTCACCAACTCCCACCAACCCTACAGGTTGTAGTGATGCCAAGCCAGGTCCCAATTCTACTGCTCTTTTCAGGACCCTGATGCAGTGTGTCTGACCACCCCCCACCTTTGCCCCTCTCTGCTACCACCACCTCTCGTATTGCCTTAACCACTAGAGTCACAATTTCTCCAATCTCCCAAAGAGAAGCTATTTCTTCTTAAGTAGAAGAGTTATTTCAATACATGAAGAGATATTATAACCTTCTTACTTGGCACCAACAATAATAGCACTAGCCTTTCAGAGTTGTATGTCCCACAGATAATGAGGTTTCATCATACTCATAAGGTAATTGGACAAGGAATAATTTGTGTGCTACTAATTTGTCAAGTGCTCTACTTTTCTCAATACCAATGCCTAGAAGCAATCCCATGTTGTCCAAGAGCTCTCTTGTTAAATGTTGAAAGTACAAGCCTTCATATTAATTCGCTGCTTTCATGTTCAAGCAATTAGGTCCAACCCAAACTTCCTCAAAAAAAAAAAAAAAAGCTCAATGCAATCAGTTGACCTGCCATAGTTATAAACAAGACTACAAAGCCTTCATTATCTATTTAGCAAAATTTCAAATATAAGATACTTATAAATTATCTCAAATTTTGCCTATTTGCTAATGTTACTGCAATTTTCCAAATTTGTAAGATATTTGTAGCTATTTGGGGCTTGCTATTGTGTACCCTGTGGTTTTTATGAAGATTGTATGAGATACTGCTTTTAAAGACATGTGTGCTAAACATGTAATAAACACTAACACTAGTTGTCATTATCACTCTTTATTATTATCCCAATTCTTTCTCCCACATGTAGTAGTATTCCATGTTATAAATTTATATCTAAATAAATATCTAACTCCCCCAAATTTTATACCTCACATCTTCTTTTTTTTTTAAATTTTTATGTATTTGTCAGAGAGAGAGTGTGTACATTCAGGGGGAGGGGCAGAGGGAGAGAGAGAAGCAGGCTTCTGCTGGCTGAGCAAGCATCCCTAAGTGGAACTCGATCCCAAAACCCTGAGATCATGACCTGAGCTGAAGACCAATGCTTAATCATGAGCCACCCAGGCGTCCCTACCTCACATCTTCTTTATCCATTCACCTATCAATGGATATTTGGGTTGCTTCCATATTTTTGCTATTATATAATGCTACATTATTTACTGCATATATCTTTTCAAATTAGTATTTTCAAGTTCTCTGGGCAAATACCCAGTACTGGAACTGCTGGATCATATGTTAATTCTAATTTTAATTTTCTGAGGAAAGTCAATACTGTTTTCCACAATGGCTGCCCAATTTATATTCTCACCAACATTGCACGAGTGTTCCTTGTTCTCCATTCTTGTCAAACTTGTTATTTCTTGTGTTTAGCCATTCTGACAAGTATGAGGTGGTATCCCATTGTGGTTTTGAATTGCATTTCCCTGATGGTTAGTGATGTTGAGCACCTTTTCAGTATCTGTTAGCTATCTCTATATCTTTGGGAAAATGTCTATCTAGGTCATCTGCCCATTTTTTAATTGGGTTCTTTGTCTTTTTGGTGTTGAGTTGTATATTTTGCATATTAACCCTTTATTGGATATATCATCCTCAAATATCTCCTCCCATTCATCAGGTTGCCTTTTTATTTTGTTGATAATTTCCTCTGCTGTGCGGAAGATTTTCATTTTGATGTAGTCCCACTTGTTCTACTTTTGTTGCCTTTGTTTCTGTTGTCAGATCCAAAAAATCATCACTGGCAATCAATAAGCTTACTGGGTATATTTCCATCTAGGAGTATTATGGTGTCAAGTCTTACATTCAAGTCTTTAATCTATTTTGATTTAATTTTTATGTATAAGATAGTGGTCCGGTTTCATTCTTTTGCATAAATACCCTTTATTAAAGAGACTGTTCTTTTCCCATTGTTCATTCTTGGCTCCTTTGGCATATATCAATTGACTGTATGTGTGTGGGTTTATTTCTGGGCTCTATTCTGTTCCATTGGTCTATGTGTCTGTTTTTATGTCAATACCATAATGTTTTGATTACAGTAGCTTTGTGATGTAGTTTGAAATCAGGGTACATGAAACTTCCAGCTTTTTTCTTCTTTCTCAGGATTGCTTTGACTATTTGAGATCTTTTGTGGTTCCATATCAATTTTAGGATTATTTCTTCTATTTTAGTGGAAAATGCCATTGAAATTTTGATAGGAATTACACTGAATCTATAGATTGCTTTGAGTAGTATGGACATTTTAACAATATTAATTCTTCCAATCCATGAAGACAGAATATCTTTCCACTTATTTGTGTCTTTTAAAATTTTTTTCTTAATGACTTACAGTTTTCAGGAAAGAGATCTTTCATTTCCTTGGTTAAATTTATTCCTAGATATTTTATTCCTTTTGATGCAATTTTTAGTGGGATTATTTTATTAATTTCTCTGATAGTTCCCTATTAATTTATAGAAATGCAATAGATATTTGTATATTGATTTTACAGCCTGCAACTGTTCTGTATTTATTTATAAGTTCTAACAAATTTTCGGTAGAGTCTTTAGGGTTTTCTAATTATTTCTAAATATTATGTCATCTGCAAATAGTGAAATTTTACTTGTTCCTTTCTTTTTTGGATTTGTCTTTTATTTCTTTTTCTTGCCTAATTCTCCTGGCTAGGATTTCCAATCCTATGTTGAATAAAAGTGGCAAGAGTGGGCTTCCTTGTCTTATCCTCATCTTAGGGGAAAAGCTTTCAGCTTTTCATCACTGAGTAGAATGTTATTTGTGGGCTTCTCATATACCACTTTTATTAAGATATCAACCATTTAATAAAAGAGCAAAGCTTGTAGGACTAAGATTTTGGAGGCAGACATACCTATGTTTGAAACTTGATTTTGTAGCCTACTAGCTGTGTAAACTCGGGTAAGTTATTTTATTTCTCTGAATTGTTCTCCAATCGGTAAAATATGGATAGTATTAGACACATATGTTAATTTGGGGATTAGTGGAGTAAAGTATGTATATAGAGTACACAGTGGAATGCAATTGTATTTGGAAGTAGGACCTTTAAAGAGGTTATTACATTAAAAGGAGGCCCTAGTCCAATCTGATTGATGTCCTTAGAAAAGGAAGATATCTGACACAGAGAGACAGCAAGGATTAACGTGAGCAGGGGAAATTCCTGTGAGGACACAGCAAGAAGGTAGCAATCTGCAAGCCAAGCAGAAAGTCCTCAGAAGAAACCCAACCTTCATCTTGGACTTCCAGACTCTAGAACTGTGAGAAAATTAATTTCCATTGTTTAAGCCACTCAGCATGTACTATTTCATTATGGCAGCCCTAGCAAACTGCTATAAGATAAAAGAATTCTAGCAATCCACATATTTTAAGGAATATGGGAATTCTAAGTTAGGAAATTGCATAATATATTCATAAAGAAACTATAAATGTTCCAATATGCAAAGTCTATTAAAATGTCCAGAATTTTCTTTCAAAAACTTCACACATTTCTCCACTTAATTCTATAAACAAATTCCTTCCCCTTGAGCACTAAAATGCAAAGTAAATAAGAAATGGTTATTCAAGCTTAGTTTTCAGTTTTAATTCATACTTCCACAACTGAATTGTTTTCATCCATTTTATATTTGACAAGATTTGTGTACGGTGTAAGAGAATGGTCAAGTATCATTCTTCTACATATAGCTGTCCAATTTTCCCAGCACCATTTATTGAAGAGACTGTCTTTTTTCCACTGTATATTTTTTCCTGCTTTGTCGAAGATTATTTGACCATAGAGTTGAGGGTCCATATCTGGGCTCTCTACTCTGTTCCATTGGTCTATGTGTCTGTTTTGATGCCAGTACCATGCTGTCTTGGTGATCAC
>PISX010025550.1:0-25967 GCA_004024625.1 Mellivora capensis | reverse complement strand
CAAACGTAGTGATCCGAAGGGGCACGTGCACCCGAATGTTTATAGCAGCAATGTCTACAATAGCCAAACTATGGAAAGAGCCTAGATGTCCATCAACAGATGAATGGATAAAGAAGATGTGGTATATATACACGATGGAATACTATGCAGCCATCAAAAGAAATGAAATCTTTCCATTCGCAATGACGTGGATGGAACTGGAGGGTATCATGCTTAGTGAAATAAGTCAATCAGAGAAAGACCACTATCATATGATATCCCTGATATGAGGAAGTGGAGAGGCAACATGGGGGACTAGGGGCGCAGAAAAAGAAGAAAAGAAACAAGATGGGATTGGGAGGGAGACAAACCATAAGTGACTCTTAATCTCACAAAACAAAGCTGGGGGGAAGGGGTCGGGAAAGGTGGGTGGGGTAATGGACATTGGGGAGGGTATGTGCTATGGTTAGTGCTGTGAAGTGTGTAAACCTGGCGATTCACAGACATGTACCCCTGGGGATAAAAATTTGTTTATAAAAAATAAAAAATTAAAAAAAAAGAGCAATTAGACAACAAAGAGAAATTAAATGTAATCAAATTGGCAATAATGATCTCTCTTCGCAGATGACATGATATTTTATATGGAATTATATGGATATTTTATATTTTATATGGAAAACCCAAAAGACACCACCCCAAAATTACTAGAACTCATTCAGCAATTCAGGAATGCAGCAAGATACCAAATCCCTGTACAGAAAGAAATCAGTGGCTTTCTTATACACTAACAATGAAAATACAGATAGTGGAATTAGAGAATTGATTCCACTAACTGTAGCATCAAGAACCATAAGATAACTGGGAATAAGCCTAACCAAACAGGTAAAGGATCTGTACTCGAGGAACTACAGAACACTCACAAAAGAAATTGAAGAAGACACAAAAAAATGAAGACCATTCCAGGCTCATGGATCAGAAAAATAAACACTGTTAAAATGTCTATACTGTCTAGAGCAATCTATACTTTCAATGACATTCCGATTAAAATTCCCCTTGAATTTGTCAAACAACTGGAGTAAACAATGCTAAAATTTGTATGGAGTCAGAAGAGACCCCAAATTTCTAAGGAAATGTTGAAAAAGAAAACAAAACTGGTTACATCATGTTCCCCGATTTCAAGCTTTAATAGAAAGCTGTGATCACCAAGAAACCATTGTGCTGGCATAAAAACAGACACATAGACCAGTGGAACAGAGTTGAAGGCCAAGATATGGACCCTCAACTCTATGGTCAAAAAAATCTTCAACAAAGCAGGAAAAAATATCCAGTGGAATAATACAGTCTATTCAATAAATGGTGCTGGGAAAATTGGACAGCTCTATGTAGAAGAAAGAAACTCGGCCATTTTCTTACACAATACACAAAGATAAACTTGAAATGGATAAAAGACCTCAACATGAGGCAGGAATCCATCAGAATCCTAGAGAAGAACATAAGCAGTAACCTCTTCAACATCAGCCACAGCAACTTCTTTCAAGATATGTCTCCAGAGAAAGGAAATAATAGTGAAAATGAATTTTGGGGAGTTAATCAAGATCAAAAGATTCTGCACAGCAAAGGAAACAGTCAACAAAACAACAAGGCCACCCACGAAATGGGAGAAGATATTCACACCTGAAAATATAGACAAAGGACTGATATCCAGGATCTATAAAGAACTCCTCAAACTCAACACACACAAAACAGATAATCATGTCAATAAATGGGTAGAAGGGGCGCCTGGGTGGCTCAGTGGGTTGAAGCCTCTGCCTTCAGCTCAGGTCATGATCTCAGGGTCCTGGTATCGAGCCCCACATCAGGCTCGTTGCTCAGCGGGGAGCCTGATTCCTCCCCTGTCTCTCTGCCTGCCTCTCTGCCTACTTGTGATCTCTGTCTGTCAAGTAAATAAATAAAATCTTTAAAAAATGGGCAGAAGACATGAACAGACACTTCTACAAGGAAGACATACAAATGGCTAACAGACATATGAAAAAATGTTCATCAACAGTAGCCATCAGGGAGATTCAAATCAAAACCACATTGCGATACCACCTTACACCAGTTAGAATGGCCCAAATTATCAAGACAGTAAACAACGTGTGCTGGAGAGGATGTGGAGAAAGGGGAACCCTCTTACACTGTTGGTGGGAATGAAATTCTTTGCAACTGCTTTGGAGAACAGTGTGGAAATTCCTCAAGAAATTAGAAATAGAGCTTCCCTATGACCCTGCAATTGCATTACTGGGTATTTACCCCAAAGATACAGATGTAGTGAACAGAAGGGCCATCTGTACCCCAATGTTCATAGCAGCAATAGCCATGGGCACCAAACTCTGGAAAGAACCAAGATGCCCTTCAGCGGAAAAATGGATAAGGAATATGTGTTCCATATACACTATGGAGTATTATGCCTCCATCAGAAAGGATGAATACCCAACTTTTATATCAGCCTGGATGGGACTGGAAGAGATTATGCAGAGTGAAATAAGTCAAACTGAGAGAGTCAATTATCTTATGGTTTCGCTTATTTGTAGAGTATAAGGAATAATAAGGAGGACATGGGGAGATGGAAAGGAGAAGGGAGTTGGGGGAAATTGGAGGGTGAGATGAGCCATGAGAGACTGCAGTCTCTGAAAAACAACCTGAGGATTTTGGAGGGGAGTGCGGTGGGAGGTTGGGTGAGCCTGGTGTTGGGTCTTATGGAGGGAACTTACTGCATGGAACACTGTGTATGGTGCATAAACAGTGAATTCTGGAACACTGAAAATAAATGTAAAAATAAATAAAAATTTAAAACAAGTGTAATGCACCACTGGAAATGCCTGGGGAAGGCTTAGACTATTTTTTTTAAAAGAAACATTCTTTGGATGCATTTTGTGAGGCTGATTTACAACACTACAGATTTTGATTAAGAATGAAATGGACAAGAAATACAAAAAAAATACCCACACTTTAAAAAAGATCATAGTCTTAGAAGTTAATTTAACCTATAGGAACTTTGTATTTACCTCCTGTTAGCTGTATCAGTCAGTGACAATATGTCTGTGTCAAGTTCAATTATTTTTCTGAAAATGTCTTAGCTCCGACAAATTCTCATATTTGCAAATTCATTTGCTTTTACTTATTTACTATATATTTTGCCAGAGAGAATTATTATTACTTTAAAGTGATCACATTCACATGAACATAATATCATTTAGTGTCGACCTTAGTTTAATTTATCTTAAATTGAGTGAAGAAGTACATTGCTGCTTGTAGATATCACCCATTGATTAAAATATCACTTCCACATTTACTGCAAGTTCATAAGAGATTAGAAGTTACAACACCAGTTCTTTCAAGAATACTATCATATGGGGGGGTAGACAAGGTGGTGGGGAAATAGGTGGAGGCGCCATTTCAACTTGTACCCTAAATTGAGCTGATTACCTACCAAAGAACTCTGATCACCCATGAAATCAGCCTGAGATCAGAATCATACACGTCTGGATCTCTAGGGGCCAGAAGACACCAGTGGCCAGGTAAAGTGGAGTGGGAACATCAGACTGGTATTGGAAGATAAACAAAAGGAGGAGGGAGCCACCAAAGATGACCCATTGGAAAGTAATACCCCAATACGAGAGTGCCCTGCGTCTGTGGACCAGCATTAACATGGAGTCTGGTTGAAAGCACTCAAAAAGAGTAAAGGATCGTGGGGGGGTTGGGGAACTGTGGGAACCGGGGAGGTTAGGGACAGGAGCTTTAACCCCAGGCCCAGGACAACCACTCCTGGCGCTGAGCCAGACAGAGTGTGGAGGAGAAACTAGGTCTTGATCCCTGAGCCACCAGCGAGCCTGAACGCGTGTGGGGTCCTGCAAGGGGCTGGGACCCTCGCCATCTGTCAGAAACACAGCCTTTTTACAGTACCCATGTGCGGGCCACACCATGCTGTCAGAGCCTGAGACACCCCACACCCTCCCCTGAGAGAGGTGGGCACAGGCACCAGCCTGGCACTCTCTGACCTGGGAAGACCAGGCACTCCCAGCCAGGGCCAGAGGGAAAATCTCAGTGTGCAATCACTGCTTGAAACCTCTCTGGTGGTCCGGAGAGGCCCAGACAACTGCTACTGTCATGGTTTTGGGTACAAGCAGGAGTTCCTGTGTCCCCAGGGACCGTGACTTGGAACATGCTCTGTCAGCGGCCAAGGGGGAACTTATGTGCTCTGCAGCACCCAGAGGGGAACAGACTGAGGCTTCTCTCTGAGAGGGAGGTAGGGGTGCACTTTCCTTTCCTCTAAACCTCCAAAAACCATCAAAAGCTGTCAAGGTGAGAGAAAAAAAAAAAAAAAAAAAAAAAAAAAAAAAAAAAAAAAAAAAAAAAAAAAGAACAAACAAACATAAAAACCTCAAGAGAACAAAAGCCTGAAAAACCGGTTTCCTCAGAGCCCACCCCCTTGAGGGGGGAGGGAAGACTTAACTCAGGGAACATTGCCTGAAAACCCACCTGCAGGCCCCTCCCCCAGAAAACCAAACAGGAAAAAAAAAAGACAAAAATAAAAAGACGACAAGAGCACAACCACCACTAATTCACAGATGCAACTTTTATTTTTAATTCGTTCCAACTATTCTGGTTCATTTTTTTTATATAGAAAATTTTTTCAACCTATTTACCAGCACAGTGTGATGTCCTGTACATCAAATTCCATAATAACATTTTAACCTGAACTTTTTGAATCATATACACATGTTTTTCTTTTGCTTTTCTATTTTTAATTTTTTTTAAATTTCACTTTAGTTTAGATTAGATCATTCTTTTCTTTACTTTTATTTGCTAATATTCATATAGAGTTAAAATTCAAGGTAGTCCCCTTTCCCCAATTAATGCTACCCATATAGGTAAACCAATTTATAATACCCTGTTATCTTAGGAAAGTTGCATCCTTTAAAAAAGATATCAAGATACATCCAGGAAGAAGCAAAATAACCTTCCTCGCCCACACTGAGAATTTACAACCACTCTCACATCTTCTTCTCCTACCAGTATTTTTGTATACTTGTGTTTGTCCTGGTAGAATATAAAACTTATAGTTAAGGTTCTTTTTGACGAGGTTCTTTTTTTTTTTTTTTGTCTGTTTGTTTCTTTGTTTTGCTTCTACATATATATGTACATATTTTTCTTCTCTTCTCATATGATTTTATCAGTCTTTTTTGTTTCTCTATATTTGTTTGTATACTTCACAAACCTTACCTTGGGACCCATTTGGGCTGAGCCTTCTCTTTTATCCTTCTTTCTTTTTCCTCTCTCTCTCTCTCTCTCTCTTTCTCTCTTTTTCAGCTTTCTCTCTTTCTTTTTTTCTTTTACATGGATGGGGACTCTTGATTGTTCAGAAGCATTCCAGGGTGCACCTTCACTGCGCCAAGGTCGATACATCCAGCTACAACCATTCAGCCAACTTTCACCAAAAAGACTAGGAGGAGGAATACCCAACAGAAGAAAAATTCAGAGGATGGGCCCTCTGCAACAGAGAAAATGGCTACCGACATAGACATTATGTTGGAAAGGGAATTCAGGCTAACAATTATCCAGGCAAGAGCGAGGTTGGAGAAAGTCATGGATGACCAAATGGAATTGATTATGGCAGAACTGAGAGCTACCAGGGATGATGTTCACAATATTAGGGCAGAACTGAAAGCCACCAGGGATGATGTTCACAAGGCTCTCAATGAGTTCCAATCTAATCTAAATTCTCTAAAAGCTAGGGTAACTGAGACAGAAGATAGAATTAGTGATCTGGAGGACAAAAAGATAGAGAGAAAGGATCAGGCGGAAGCCAGGAACAAACAGCTTGGAAGCCACGGAAACAGAATCAGGGAAATAAATGATACCATGAAACGTTCCAACGTCAGAATTATTGGAATACCTGAAGGGGAAGAGAAAGAAAGAAGTCTAGAAGATATTGTTGAAAACTTTCTTCATGGAAATTTTCCAAATATCTCAAATGGAAACAGCATTCATGTACTAGAGGCAGAACGGTCCCCCCTACAAAATGTTAGATTCTCGAAACACCTCGAGACACCTGATAGTAAGAATGAGGAATTATAATTCTAGAGAAACTCTCTTGAAGGCAGCTAGGACAAAGAAGCTCCTTACATACAGAGGAAAGCCCATCAGAATAATGTCAGACCTTTCCACAGCAACCTGGGAAGCCAGAAGGGGCTGGCAAGATATATTCAGGGCACTAAATGAGAAGAACATGCAGCCAAGAATACTTTATCCAGCAAGACTGACATTCAAAATGGATGGAGATATAAAGAGTTTCCAAGACCGCCATACCTTAAAAGAGTTTGCAAACACCAAGCCGACACTGCAGGAAATATTAAGGGGGGTTCTATAAAAGAGGAAAAACCCCAAGAATATCATTGTACAGAAATATAGAGACAATCTACGTAAAGAAAGACTCCAAAGGTAACACTATGTCAATAAAAACGTATCTATCGATAATCACTCTCAATGTGAATGGCCTAAATGCACCCATAAAATGACACAGGGTTGCAGATTGGATAAAACAACAGGACCCATCAATATGTTGTCTATAGGAGACCCATTTTGAACCTAAGGATACACCCAGATTGAAAGTGAAGGGATGGAGAAACATCTTTAATGACAATGGGCCTCAAAAGAAGGCCGGGGTAGCGATTCTCATATCAGATAAATTAGATTTTAAACTAAAGACTGTAGTCAGAGATCCAGAAGGACACTACATCATTCTTAAAGGGTCTATCCACCAAGATGATCTAACAATTGTAAATATCTATGCCTCCAATATGGGAGCAGCCAATTACATAAGAAAACTATTAATCAAGATAAAGAGTTATGTTGATATGAATACCTTGATAGTAGGAGATCTTAACACACCTCTCTCAGTAAAAGACAGATCATCCAAGCAGAAAATCAATAAAGAAACAAAAGAATGAGTGACACATTGCACCAGATGTACCTCATAGATATATACAGAACATTCCACCCTAAAACAACAGAATACTCATTCTTCTCAAGTGCACATGGAATCTTTTCCAGAATAGACGACACACTGGGTCACAAATCAGGACTCAACCGATACCAAAAGATTGAGATTATTCCCTGAATATTCTCAGATCACAGTGCTTTGAAACTGGAGCTCAACCACAAGGAAACGTTTGGAAGGAATTCAAACACCTGGAAGCTAAAGACCACCTTGCTTCAGAATGCTTGGATCAACCAGGAGATCAAAGAAGAACTTAAACAATTCATGGAAACCAATGAGAATGAAGACACGTATGTCCAAAACCTATGGGATACAGCAAAGGCGGTCCTAAGGGGAAAATATATAGCCATCCAAGCCTCCTTCAAAAAAATTGAAAAATCCAGAATACAACAGCTGTCTCTACACCTTAAAGAACTGGAGAATCAACAACAAATTACACCAACTCCACGGACAAGAAGGGAAATAATCAAGGTTAGAACAGAGATGAATGAGGTAGAAACTAGAGATACAGTAGAACGTATCAATGAAACTAGAAGCTGGTTTTTTTAAAAGAATCAATAAGATCAATAAACCATTGGCGACACTAATCCAAAAGAAAAGACAGAAAGCTCAAATTAATAAAATTATGAATGAAAAGGGAGAGTTCACAACTAACACCAAGGAAGTAGAAACAATCATCAGAAGCTATTATCAACAGTTATATGCCAAAAAGTAAGCAACCTAGAGGAAATGGATGAATTCCTAGAAAAATATAAACTCCCAAAATTGAACCAGGAAGAAATTGACAAGCTGAACAGACCGATATCTAGTAACGAGATCGAAGCGGTGATCAAAAACCTCCCAAAAAACAAGAGCCCAGGACCTGACGGATTCCCTGGGGAATTCTACCAAACTTTCAAAGAAGAAATAACACCTATTCTCCTGAAGCTGTTTCAAAAAATTGAAGGAAAATTTCCAGACTCTTTTTATGAAGCCAGCATTACCCTGATCCCAAAGCCAGGCAATGACCACACCAAAAAGGAGAATTTCAGACCAATATCACTGATGAATATGGATGCAACGATTCTCAACAAGATCCTAGCAAACAGGATCCAACAGCACATTAAAAAGATCATCCACCATAACCAGGTAGGACTCATCCCTGGCTTACAAGGGTGGTTCAACATTTGCAAGTCAATCAATATGATAGAACAAATCAATAAGAGAAGAGAGAAGAACCACATGGTCCTCTTAATTGATGCAGAAAAAGCATTTGACAAAATCCAGCATCCGTTCCTGATTAAAACACTTCCAAGTATAGGGATAGAAGGAACATTCCTGAACTTCATAAAATCTATCTATGAAAGACCCACAGCAAACATCATCCTCAATGGGAAGAAGCTCACAGCCTTCCCTTTGAGATCAGGAACACGACAAGGATGCCCACTCTCACCACTCTTGTTCAACATAGTATTAGAAGTCCTAGCAACAGCAATCAGACAACAAAGTGAAATAAAAGGTATCCAAATTGGCAAGGAAGATGTCAAACTCTCTCTCTTCACAGATGACATGATACTTTATATAGAAAACCCAAAACTCTCCACCCCCAAACTACTAGAACTCATACAGGAATTCAGTAACGTGGCAGGATACAAAGTCAATGCACAGAAATCAGTGGCTTTCTTATACACTAGCAATGAAAATACAGAAAGGGAAATTAGAGAATCGATTCCATTTACTATAGCACCAAGAACTATAAGATACCTGGGAATAAACCCAGCCAAAGAGGTGAAGGATCTGTACTCGAGGAACTACAGAACACTCATGAAAAAATTGAAGAAGACACAAAAACATGGAAGACCATTCCATGCTCTTGAATCAGAAGAAAAATCATTGTTAAAATGTCTATACTGCCTAGGGCAATATATACTTTTAATGACATTCCAATCAACGTTCCACCGGTATTTTTCAAAGAGCTGGAGCAAATCATCCTAAAATTTGTATGGAATCAGAAGAGCCCCCGAATTCCTAAGGAAATGTTGAAAAACAAAAATAAAACTGGGGACATCACCTTACTTCATTTCAAGCTTTACTACAAAGCTGTTATCACCAAGACAGCATGGTAGTGGCATAAAAACAGACACATAGACCACTGGAACAGAGTAGTCGGCCCAGATATGCATCCTCAACTCTATTTTCAAATAATCTTCGACAAAGCAGGACAAAATATCCATTAGAAAAAAGACAATCTCTTCAATAAATCTTGCACGAAAATTGGACAGCTATATGTAGAAGAATGAAACTCGACCATTCTCTTACACCTACACAAAGATAAACTCAAAATGGATAAAGGACCTCAACGTGAGACAGGAATCCTTCAGAATTCTAGAGCAGAACATAGGCAGTGACCTCTTTGATATCAGCCAGAGCAACTTCTTTCAAGATATGTCTCCAAAGGCAAAGGAAACAAAGGCGAAAATGATCTTTTGGACTTCATGAAGATTAAAAGTTTCTGCACAGCAAAGGCAACAGTCAACAAAACAAAGAGACAACCCATGGAATGGGAGAAGATATTTGTAAATAACATGAGAGACAAAAGGCTGATACCCGGGATCTATAATGATCTTCTCAAACTCAACACACACAAAACAGATAATCATATCAAAAAATGGGTAGAAGATATGAACAGACACTTCTCCAAGGAAGACATACAAATGGCTATCAGATACATGAAGACATGTTCAGCATCACTAGCCATCAGGGAGATTCAAATCAAAACCATGTTGAGTACCACCTCACACCATTTATAATGGCCAAAATTAGCAAGACAGGAAACAACGTGTGTTGGAGAAGATATGGAAAAAGGGGAACCCTCTTACACTGTAGGTGGGAATGTAAGTTGGTGCAGCCACTCTGGAGAACAGTGTGGAGATTCCTCAAGAAATTAAAAATAAAGCTTCCCTATCACCCTGCAATTGCACTACTGAGTGTTTACCCCTATGATACAGATGTAGCCATATTTACCAAAATGTTTATAGCAGCAATGTCCATGGTCGCCTAAGTGTGGAAAGAACCAAGATGCCCTTCCACGGATGAATGGATAAGGAAGATGTGGTCCATATACACTATGGAGTATTATGCCTTCATCAGAAAGAATGATTACCCAACTTTTGTAGCAACATGGACGGGACTGAAAGAGATTATGCTGTGTGAAATATGTCAAGCAGAGACAGTCAATTATCATATGGTTTCACTTATTTGCGGAGCATAACAAATAACATGGAGGACATGGGGAGAAGGAGAGGAGAAGGGAGTTGAGGGAAATTGGAAGGGGAGATGAACCACGAGAAACTATGGACTCTGAAAATTAACCTGAGGATTTTGAAGAGATTAGGGGAGCCAGGTGTGGGTATTAAGGAGGGCATGTATTGCGTGGAGCACTGGTTGTCATGCAAAAACAATGAATACTGTTATGCTGAATAGAATTAAAAAAAATAAAATAAAAATAAAAGATCCATACAGGCATTCCTGGATGTGCTTTGTGTTTATGGAAGGGAGCATACGTACCACCTTCTGTTCTATAATCTTCTAAATCGGGGACTATTTCCATATTGGCAGTGGTCTTACACCTTCTCATGACAAGAGATAAGTAGCTCTTTCTGGTGGTGGAGAAAAGCAGTTGGCTACCAAATTCTCATAGAGGGGGAGGTAGCCCTCACTGCCTGACTCTGAACAGTACAGTTTTATTTCTGTCCTGATACACACAGTTCTTCCAAAACAGCACGTCTGTAAAAGATGAAATTAATTTGCAAGCCCCTGGGTGGCACAGTTGGTTAAGCATCTGCCTTTGGCTGAGGTCAGGATCCCTGGATCCTGAGGGATCAGACGCTGCATTGGATACCCTTCTCAGTGTGAAGCCTGCTTCCTCTCCCTCTTTCCCCCAGCCTGACTCCAACTGTTCTTGATCCTCTCTAGCTCTCTCACTCTCAAATAAGTAAAGAAATACAAGTATTTCTAAGTAAGACATTAATTTGTAAGTAGTTTCTAATTTGTGAGGATATTAGTAGAATTAAGGGTACATGAGAGGTAGATCACAAACCATGTGTTTGTTGAATCTTGTTGCCATTTATCCTTACGATCTACATACATTGATAGGTTAATGTTTTTGTGAACATACGTTGATCACCTTGTATTCTAAGATTCTGAGTTAACCCTCCAATTGATGTTCTCATGGATCCCAGGCAGGATATTTATGTGTCAAACTCCCTACCAAGAGAATACCAGTGTCAGTTGTGAGAGTTAGTAAAGGAAAGTCCCCCGTTCTTACTTGGCACAGTGTGCACGGTTTCAGACCCCACCTGTTCAATGATACTGGCCTTTATGCAAGTACTGATGGATGGGACCAGATTCGCTTTATTTCTAGCTATTGGTTACTGGAATAGTGCATTCAGCATCACTCAGAGTGTTACCAAGTTTTATGTGTTTGCAGTGAAAAATTGTCAGTGTCTGAGTTTGTATCTCAATTTCACCCTAAGAAATTCCTTGAGAGGTATTTTCTCAGTGATTTTCTGCTGTATCTGGGTAAGAATTTCCCCCTGTTACTTTGGGATCAGTGTTTCCTCAGTGTGAGGGTGTTGTTGCTTGCTAAGGAAGAAGGGATACCTGAGCACATTCCTTTCCTCATCACACTGGGAGGATTTCCTTGTGTGTGAATCCTCCCAGGTCCTTTATGTGTTGGCTCTGTGAGGAATGGGATTCCCACATGGATTTCGTCAGCATTCAGCAGCAGTGATGATACAGGGTGTCCCAGGAGGTCCCTGCACCTTCGCTCCCATATGAGGGATGACGCGCACTCTGAGATGGTAGTGGGAGCTCAGGCCTGAGTCCCAGTTGAAGCTTCTCCCACCAAGATACAGCGCTAGTAGTTCTCCCCATGTGAGTTCTCTGGTGTTGGGAAAGGGACCACTTCTGGCAGAAGGCTCTGCCTCAGCGATCAGAGACATGGGATTTGTACTGCGTGATTTCTGTGGTGGTGAGAAAAGTGGGCGCTCTGGGTAAAGGCAGGACCCCACTGATGACAGACACAGGTTTCTTTGCTCTGAGTTGTCTGGTGTCTCCAAATGTGAGAGCTGTATCTAACAGCTCTTCATGTTGACCACATTTGTATGGGTTCCCACCAGTGTGGATCCTCAGATGCTGGCTAAGGGTGTGGCTGGACTAAATGCTTTCCCATGAAGATGGCATTCATCCAGTTTCTGTCTGTGGGAATGTGCCCATGGCCTTGAATGGATTCATGTTGCTGTGAGCTCTAGTACAGCAATCCCACCACATGGCTTCTACCCCGTGTGAGGTCCTGGGTGTGAATAAGAGCAGAGCTCTCTGAATGAAGAATCTCCCACCTTTGTTACCTCCCTAAGGTGCTTCTCCAGTGGTTTTGCTGTGAATAGAAGTGAGCACTGCCCTGGAATTGTTTCCCCCATGCATATCATGTCTACTTTCCTCGAGAGGGTGAGTTCTCATGTCTCCCGAGGTTAGAGCCCAGACTAAAGACTCTCCCACACTAAAGACAGGGAGATGTGTGTGGTGCGATCCAGGATGAATGAGCTCTGATGTCACTGGCACCAGGGACACATGGCTGAAGGCCCTTACACATTGTCAGTAAATACAAGGCTTGTCTTCCCAGAACAACACACACATGCAGTGAGGTGAGGGATGTGCGAAATCTCCCTCCTGTGCCCCAGCATTGGCCTGGTTCCTGTGCAGTGTGAACCCTCTGCTAATGGCCAGAACAGGAGGGGCTGTGGAAGGATTGCTCACGCATGTGCCTCCCTTCCTGACTCAACGTATGAATTCCAGCCCCTTCCTTCAGGAATAGTCTCTGCGTCTACCTCTGCAAGCCACTTGTAGTCGAGTGCAGTGTTCCAGAATTCAGATAGATCTTTCTACATGGTAGCCTCACACCCAGTCAACTGCTGATTAAATGTTAGATGTTTAAGTTTCAAATACTATACCAGTGAGTCATGTTGAAGCCAGTGACTTTTACAGACACTCAGGCGATGGCTTGACTTGAGGCCCATTTCAGCCGAGAAATGAAACTATTCAGATTTCTGGTGGGACAGCCCATATGCTCAGTGTCATGGAAGACAGGAGATTGTGGTGAATGCTTAGCATAGCCCATGTCCAGCTATAGTGTGGGAGGCCAGGGTTCATGACCGTGAAGCTTCCCGTTGACTTGCAGAGAAGCAGCTCTTTGAGATGCACCCATGTGGGTATCACTTCATCCTTTATAATCGGGAATGTATTGCTGTGATTACCTGGTTCTTCTACACACAGAATGAGTCATGGAACACTACATGAAAAAGTACTTAAGTACTGTATGGGGACTAACAGAACATAACAAAAGAAGGAAAGAAGGGGAGGGATGAAGGAATACAAAGAACAAAAAGATAATGAAGTGAAGGAAGGAAGGGAGAGAGGGAGGACTTGAAAAAGGGAAAAGAGAAACTGGTAGAGAGGCATTAGGGGAAAGAAAATTTTTGAAAGTTGTGAGACAAACATCTGAGAGTTAAGATTTGAGCTTGATGACAAAGGAAAGAAATGGAGTTCTCTACTCAGGAGCAGAAACTCTAGAGTACAGAATACTTACCGCCATCCCCTTCCCAGCAAGGACACCTGTGATTTCAGAAAAGAAAACAGTATGAACATCAAATCAGGCTTTGTCCTGTTTGCATGGCTCTTTTGTTCCCTGGGGGATGGGAGAAAACCAGATGGGAAAGTGAACTAGAGTCCCGTGAGACCCAAAGTATGAAGAGAGCAAAATGAGTCATGCACAAATGTGCCAGTCTTCCTACAGGTTACATGTTCCGGGTGCCACTGGACAAAATAGGTGGCAAGGAGGAATAGCTGCTACACGTACCAAAGCTCACTACCCTCCAGATGGCAGGTGATCCTGCTGTGGTTGTCCCTGCCCCCCTGCAATGTCTTTGGGTTTAGGTAGCATTTGGTAACAGAGTCCCACTCAAACTTCTCCCTACCCTGTAAATTGTGCATGCTGAGATTTTTGTATGTGATCTTGGTTTAAAAAGCCAGAAGAATTTTGTGTCCCCCACAAAGAAATGCTAACATACCACCCTGGTGAAAAATGGGGCATCTTCCTCTGTCGTTCCTGTGGAACATTCACCCACCTGTCCATCCAGCGAAGCTCGGGAGAGATAAAGAGAATGTTCAGTCCGCTGGTGGGGCTCAGCAGATAGAGCTCATGGAGTTCAGCTTGGGGTGGGCGTGCACAGGAGTGTATGGCGATGTTGGGTTAAGTGGGTATGGACTGAGCAAGCTGCTGCTGCATCAAAAAAGGTCAGGGCAAGGAGCAGGAATGGAGAGAGAAACATTAACTCTGAACTTCAGCTACAGGGAATTGAATCAGGGTGACCTCTTCAAACTGAAAGAGGGTAAACACTAATATGCATGTTCTGTTTTACCAATAGGCAAGTTCCTCCAACCAGCGACTGTGTGGTGGTCATTGTCAGACCGTTTATTTGCCAGGATCAACCTAAGCCACTCCTACCTATCTCTCACCTCTTCTAGGAAATTGTATTTCTTCAGAAGAACACTGTGTGGCAGGGTTGCATTCAATGCAAGCACAAGTACCCTAGAGGTTTATATTTATTTCTGAGTCATGCATGGTCAGGAAAACCAAAGACACAGTATTTCTACGTACTGACATCTGTGCATTCCAACAGAGTCCCCATCCACAAAGTACTGAATCTTCCCAGTCTTCCTTTCCTATGGCATGTGGGTGTGTCCTTTGAGTCAGTGGGACCCAGTTTCCCAGGAGCCCCCCCCCCCAATCAAGAACCGGCAAGTTCATTAGAGAGTGGAGGCCAGGCAAGAGAAGGGCATTCTCTAACCTGGCCATGTAGCAGATTGTCAGGAAGTTTGATCGAGCGCCAAGCTAATGATGAAGACTTCCTGGCAGTTGTGATTTGCCAGTGAGCCTTCACTCTGTGCATTCAAGATGTGAGCGTTTTTGTAAGGCTGATGATGTTTTGGTAGACTAAACTAGCTTCTGATTCTTTTGTGTGTTTTTAAAAATTTTTTTTATTTCATTTCAGGGTAACAGTATTCATTGTTTTTGCACCACACCCATGCAATACGTGCCCTCCCTAATACCTACCACCAGGCTCCCCTAACCTCCCACCCCCCCGACCCCTTCAAAACCCCTCAGGTTGTTTTTCAGAGTTCATAGTCTCTCATGGTTCACCTCCCCTTCCATTTTCCCTCAACTCCATGTCTGAGAAATGTCCCCAGCTAGGACAGATGTGGGCCCCCTCCTTTCTCCCCATTCCTGTCTGAGGAAAGGGAATCCTAAGCAACCCTCCCAGTGTAGCTGTGGTCAGCGAGGAATAGGGTGTCCTAGAGGGGTGTGCACAGCGGGGATGAAGGAGGTTTGGCTTTGAAACTTTGACCAGTGCACTGAACTCCATTAACTGGGAGAGAAGAGATGTCTTCTGATGAAACGCACACACTCAAGACACCCACATGCCCAGTCTCGTCGCATCGACCCACACAAAAACAAGCTCCAACCGTCAGACTCACCAAGCCCACCACCTGAATGACCTACTGGTTTGCAGGGACGGTAGCACAGGGTCCTGGTTTTCTACAGGACACTCCGTTTGTTCAGTCTGCCCAAGCCTACATCCCCAGCAGGAACTCAGATTGGGGGAAACTCTCCAGACCAAAGGAGGAGAGAAAGCCCTACCTTGTTCTTCAGCTAGATCTGTGCCCCTAAAGTGACTGATGGGAGAATACGTACATGGTCCATTTCTGGTTGCCGCCTCCTGCAGTTGGAGAAAGGGAAACCCAGTGAGGATCCCAGCACTGTGTGCACACCATGTGCACATATCTCTGTGCCCTTGGTGTCATAAGCAAGCTAGATGGGACGCAGTCATTGAGTTTATGATCCATAAAAGGAGAAAATGACCTCCAGAAAAGGCTCCAGCTTGGAATGTCAAATCTCCCAAGTCCATTTTCTTCAGCAACTCATTACAAAGCCATCTTCCATAGACAGAATGACCTCTTGGAAAATGCTCACGATCATCCATTGCCTAAGGAATGGTGGTGATATTTTCTCAGTGCCCATCTAAATATGGTGTCCGTTAATGGTATAAACTCACTGCAGGCTCTCAGCACCAAGGAAATTGTCTCTTCCCTCTGGCATGTACATGCTCAGATGTTCATGGAAAGAGAAATCAAACACTGGTTGTCCCTCAGAAGCACAAAATGACTTTACTGATGGGACTGAGCGGCTCAGACATTGAAGCTTCTGCCTTAAGCTCAGGACCTGATCCTAGGGTCCTGGGATGGAACCCCACATTGGGCACCCTGCTCAAAAGGGGAGCCTGCTTCTCCCTCTCCCTCTGCTACTCCCCCTGCTTGAGCTCTCATGCCATCTCTGTCTCTCTCTCTCCTTCTCTGTCTTTCAAATAAACAAAATCTTGGAGAAAAATGAATTTACCTGAGGGAGAGTCAGAGTTTCTTCCTCTGCCCTCAAAATGGGTAGCTCTTCCATCAGGTCCTTGGGGAGAGCTACCAGGATACAGAGCCACTGTGAGGACCCTGGTGTAGTTGCTCAGGAAGTAGGCAAGGAATTTGGATGGATGAGGACAGGAGGCGAGTGTGTGCATGTGGAGCATAGGAGGTAAGGTCCGCACTGCTGCCGGGCCTTCTCCTTGGTGCAGAGAGTAAGGGATGGGAGAGGAGCAGGAAGGAAATGAGAAGAGGGTTTTTGACTTTCTAGCTAAAACAAGCCCAATCAAAGCCAAATAGTCAGTCCAATACATGTGAACCCTAACCTGGCTTCTGTGTGAGGACCGAGTCCCATAACCTCTCCTGACTGATGGGCCACTAAGGTGTCACACACTTCTTCTTTGGAAATCAGTTCTGGGCCCAAGATCCCCATATGCTGTGACTATATGCATCACGTCTCTGTAAGATTTTGCACGGCATAAAAAGCAGCCTTGCTTGCTGGGCTGAATTCAACCCTCATAAAAGAAGCCTAGTAGTTTGCTTCACTGACCACGTGTCTTCAGAAAATCCCATGTACAATGCTGGAGAACACTGACATATTAGCTTACATAAACAGCCGGCACCATCGATAAGTTTGATATATTCCTTCCACTATTCTTGAGCTGTCCCCTGTGTGTGTGTGTGTGTGTGTGTGTGTGTGTGTGTGTGTGTGTGTTTCCCATGAAGACAGTGGCTGTCCAAACCCTGCCAGGTGTTCTGACCAGTGGGAAGTTCCTTACACAGAGGAGTCTTGGAGTGTGTGCTGACACTGTAGGCCGGCTTTGCAGGAGATTTTCCCCGGGGGTGATGGGTCCAAAGCTTCCAACCAAGCTTGACCTTGATTTCCTATTTGCCAGGGGTGTGTGAGTGTGTGCTTAGAGAATTTGAACCTTCCTGAGGCTTACGGAAATCTTATCAAGTACAGTAAATTCTCTCTGTGATGCTTTTCTGCCATTGGTTGTATGTACACAATGAGACTGGCTATGACCGATATTGCCCTCTTCTGTCCTCCATGGGTCCACATCCTTTCCAGCATTGTGGGCTTGAGCACGAGGATGTGGCTTTTCTCTGTGCACTTGACTCCAGGGCCCAGGCTGTAATCTTTAAGATGGGCTTCTATCCTTGCCCTAGCTTCTGTGACCTTGGAGGCCACTGTGTCATGTTGGATCCTGTCATGTGGGACCTTCGTAGAATCTAGGTTTTTGGCTGTGTGCACAGATGCTGGTGGCCCTTTGATAGCTAGCACCTTTGGTACATCATGAACCCCTGCCTGAGGGACTAACACAGGTGTGTAGGCCAGAGCAACTTTCAAATTGAAACCTGAGCTCAAATCTTGGCTTTCCAAGTAGGAGCAAGGGTTTGGATCATTCATCTCTGCACCATGCCCTTCTCAGAAAAGCAAAGGGAAATGTCCTCCAGGTACAGCTTTTATGGGAAGGGGAAGGAGTATATAAAGTGTGCCAGGGTGATGAGAGTGTTTTGGAAGGGTGACACTGATTGTGATGGAAGTGAGAGAAAGAACTCCAGAGAAAGGCACACATTCGTATTCACAAGCATAACACATAGACACAGACACACACAGAGACACACACCCATGCACCCACACACACAGGGCCTTCACCCACGTGCACACAAATCACCCCTTCCATATGTTCTTCCAGGTCCTGTACAACGTGGTGACCGTGCCTCACTGGACAGTCTCGGTCAGTATCCCCCAACCCCCATTCCTTGTTGGAACCCAGAATCAGGGGGCAGACTTCTTTGCACTCTAGGTTTCCTCCCAGAGCCCGATGCTCTTAAATACATACAGCTATCATTCCTCCCAGCATCTACCTGCGATTGGGGGAAAGGAAACACAGTGAGGATCCCAGTATCCTGTACACTGTTGGGCCAGCTCTTTGGTTTGGGGAGGACTTCAGGCAGTTAGTTGGATGAGGTCCCATGTTTGAGTCCATGTCCCCAAACCCAAGTTAAAGAGGACACTTTGAATGATGCTGGAGATTTACATGGAAGAACTCCAAAGTCCATTCTGATCAACAGATAGAACGTTCTTTTTCAAGGAGAAACCTTTTCTACTGAAGAAGGTGTTTGATCCCATCGAGTTTGTAACTGAGGCTGTCCTGTGTCATCAACCTTTTTGGGTCCACTGTCCGTAAGAGATTGGACCCAGTATTTCTCCACTAGGGGAGACTACTGGCCCCTTCCCCTGGGAGGTAAAATGCCAGATTTTCATCCTCCGTTGATGGAAGAAATCAAGGAAGGAATATTTCTGTCTCTAGAAAGAGAGGCGAGGTTACCTCAGGGACAGCTGGGGTGCCTTCCTCTGTCCAGTCCCTAGGAAGGTCGTTGGACTGGCCCTCCACAGGGTCTAGGAGAACACAGAGGAGCTGTCAGGACATTGGCTGTGCTACCCAGGAATGACTCAGGGAGTTAACTCTGCTTGATGTGGATGCGGGGCCAGAGTGAATGGATGTGAAAAGTGACCAAGCAAGGCCTGACCTACTGCTGGGCCAATGTCCTTGGTGTACATAGAAACACAGAGGAGGGGAGCAGGATGGAAAATGGAAACGGGGCTTTGGCTTTCAAATGGGGGGGGGAGTGATCAGTGGGAATGCATCAGTGTCAATCTGGGAAACACTCAAGACACACTGGGTTTCAGGGCGCAGTCCCCTGAGCCCCCCTGCCCACTGTGAAGCCAAGCCAGCTTGCCACTTCTTCACCTGGTCATAGGGCCTGTTCAGCTGTCTTTCCTGTATCTCTGCTGTGACCCTATCAGTCCTCTATTGCCTTGGAGTAGTGGGTTTTTCGGTGATGGAATCTAAGTAATGTGGACAGTTGTATTTGTTAGTACGTATACGTTCAGTGACACTGCTCACATCCCTGATGCTTTGTAGACAGCACTTCCATCTACGGGGAAAACATTGCCATCCTATCTCATGGAGCCTCTGTACCCGTGACAACATGACAGGCCCTCCCCCTTTGCTCCCTGCACGACCCTTTCCACTTTCTGGGTCTATGGATGTCCCTACTCTAGTGTCCTCAAAGCCTGGGATCATTTAATATACTTCTTTCCTTGTGTGCTTGTTCTCAAAATGTGTGTTAGGTTTCCAAGGTCCATCTATTTCCTCAAATATTGAAAACCTTTGTGTCTTCTTATGGCTGAATAGCACTCCATGATCTGTATGGATGCCATTTAATGTGTCCTTTCCTCCCATGATGGATTTGGGGGCTGTGCCTGCCTATGGCTATTGGGAACCCAGCTGTCTTAGACATTCATGCACAGATTTCTGTTTCCAGAATGAGAAGACAACACAGAATGCATTTGCCCAATTTGTAGAATGGTAAACACTTGGAATGTACTGGGTACTTTAGTTCCCCAAATGTTGTGAGGTCATTTTGTTCCTTTTAAGGTACCTAGCACACCCATGTAAGATGTGACTAATGGACAGAAGTGGAGGGGGGATATCGTGAAACCTCCTGTAGTATTATATTTCATTTTTATGTTCAGCATTACTGGTGGAAAATGTAGTCTCTTCCTTCCTACACATCTAAGAACCATGTTTCCTGGAGAGAGCTATATGGACCTGTGTTCCAAAAATACCTAAGATCCATCCCTTCAGCTAGTAGAGACTTTTTTTCTGTGCCCCTTGGATCCAGATTGAATGAGAATTTCATCTTGACTTCCGGACTTAATGGTGATGGACAGCATAGAGGGAAACTGCTACCAGTGAAACCATAGGATTCTGTATCCCAGCAGTTTTGAAAGTTTCGGTTATGTCTGTGTGACTGAGTGAAAGAATACGTCTCCAATCAACATAAAAAGTCAATATCCTAGATACCTTCCTTGGTGTCCCCGATGGGGTAGACCCGATCCTGGGGGAAGAACCGGACTTCTTCTTGGGAGGTTGCAGAGGGGCCAGCATGGTTGTGGGTGGCTCCACATCCTCAGGGGGATGCTCCACACAGATTGCTGGGAGACGCATAGAAATAGAAAGCAGTGTCGGCATCTTGTTGTCAGAAGACCATAGGGGGATTCGACATTCTTTACTTCTAGTCAAACCGTCTCCTCCCCCTAATCACCAGCTGCCCAGCAGGCATTCCTCCCTTCAGGTGGGACTTAGGAAGATGTCGCTGTGTGCTGTGCTCTGAATTCTGCCCCCCTCCCACACCCACAGGTTCTGTGGGAAACTGCTATTATTTAGCAGAGACATTACAGAAACAGAGCAGAGTGCAGTGAGCATGCCTGATGGCCTGGGTTCACATCCCATTGAGCAGCCACACCTTCCTGAGAGTGTCCCCGAGACCCCTCGGTGCCTGGTTTCCCTGCCCTCCCGCCTAGACGTTAGTGTGCTGTCACAGTGTCCAAAGTGATTGACTACAAGCAGCCCCTGGGACATATGAAAGGACGGGATGCTTCCCAGTTGCTCTGTAGGTGTTGAGGAATGGACTGCCTATGCAATCAGCTAGACGGCTGGCTGTGGGTGAATCCAGACATGGGACTTGGGATGGCTCCACTGCATGGGAGGATGGAAGCCCCCTCTTTATCCTTCATATGAGAACAACACTTTACAGCCAGCAGAGAATCCGTGTCCCTTTCTCCTGTCCTCTCCACAGCAGCACCAATGGGAGTGGAAACAGGATGGAAGCCCCATTGGACAGTGGAGGTCACTGAAATGTAGGGTGGTGAAGGGACCGTCCAGAGTTGCCACCCTGATGCCTGATGGATCTGGGACAGAAATGTCATTGTTTCCCTGTGGATGGAGGACCCCGAACCCCGGACACCAACCCAGGGCCCCTCAGAAAATGTCCTGAACCCCTGAACCAAGAGCTTCCCTTGTAATTTCAAGTCCCATTGTGCCAGTGTTTCTGTAGGGGAGAGCGAGTGCCCTGCAGGAGGTGTCTGTGCCACGAGACCAGACTCAGTCCTCACTCAACTCTGTGTTTGGGTCCCTGGCATAAAATATGAGGCGGTTTCTTCCAAATGGAGCCCTAGTGAAGGACCAGGAATGTGTAGCATTGGCCACGTTCCCCCACCTCTTTGCAAGGTCAGCACCGTCACCCATGGCCTTCCTGAAGGCCAGTTGAACCCTACTGCTACTGGTGTTCTGCTTGGCTTCCAAACTGATTCAAATTCCAGGCCATTCCACTCCCAACTGTCACACTATGACCCTGCCGAGAATCCGCTTGCCTTCAGCTGGCCAATCCTGAGGAGGAGTTCATGGTAGGAATTAACATGGAGGTAGCCATCTGGGCTGGGGATGGTTGGTTTAAGGAAGGAGATGTATGATGCTGAATGCCTTACTCTTGATCTGAGGACTGTTCTGGGGAGCCTGGATGGAAGTGAGGCTACCCTGGCTGGAGTGATTTCCTCCCTACTCTCTCATTCCTCCCCAACATACCATGTCTACTCACAGGTCTCTTGATCCCCTCTGGAGACTGTAGGTTTAGGGCACAATCTCCTGTCTTCCTCCATAGGCTGGGACCTAAGAACCCACCCCAGAAGTATCTTTGAGACCGACAGTCCACTGTGCAGCTTCCGAGTGTTCTTTCCACCCACCCGGTGTCACAGTCTGTTCCCATCCACTCCCAGGCATCATGAAGACGGCCTGGGAAACCCTCCACATCAACCCACCAATATCTTCCAGTGTCTCTCCTTCTAAAAACAGCTGCATTTCGACCGCTGACTGTTCCTCTCCAATTTTGTCATCTCCATTGAGAAGAAACCGGCAATTCCTTCCCCTCAAATGTGTTGCCTGGATGGCACCAAGATTCTCTTGATCTAGGGACAACAGAGTGGCGTGTAACCTGTGTGTGTTCACTGTATGACTGTGTCTGAAATTGGCATTCAGAAATAGTACGTTTTTCTGAACATAGAAGCTATTTAAGGAAGCAGGTTCACCAAGAAATCACACTAAAATAACACAGAAAAACTAACAAATTCATGCATCGAACCAGGAGAAGAAATCAGAGGGTGGGAAGGAAAAGCTGAAGAGAAGAACACAGTCTCTGTAAAAGCGAGGCAGCCAACTTGAGAGAAGAGAATTGAGAAAATCGATAGGCACATACCCGTAGAAAAGCAGCTGAGATTTCCCATCGTAGGGACCTTTATACCTGTTCACCAAACTGCAAGGGACTTGGCTCACAGAGTGGTAGTTTAAATGGAAGGCAGGGTGCATGTCATCAGGTCACCATGGCGATGGCTCATGACAGAGCTCTCAGAATGAAGGCATTCTTGCATATTGGGGGGTAATGGAGGGAAGTGGGTTGGGGAGGGGTCGATGAATGATAGGCATTGAAGAAGGCACTTGTGATCATCTCTGAGTGGTGTATATAAATGATGAATCCCTGAATTCTACTGCAGAACACATTGCTGCATTGTAAGTTAACTAACTACATTTTTTTTTTCATTAAAAAAAGATACTCCTGGGGCACCTGGGTGGGTCAGTGGGTTAAACCTCTGTCTTCAGCTCAGGTCATGATCTCAGGGTCCTGGGATCAAGCCCCACATTGGGCTCTCTGCTCCTCAGGGAGCCTGCCTACCCCCTCTCTCTGCCTGCCTCTCTGCCTATTTGTGCTCTCTCTCTCTCTGTCAAATAAAATAAAATAAAATAAAATTTTAATAATAAAAAAAGATACTCCTGAGGGCACATAGGAGACTTAAATTTTCATTTTACATCTGCTACTCTGTAAAACTCCTATTTATATGAGATTGTTTCACAAAGTTGCTTTACGAATTCTTGGGTGGCTCAGTGGGTTAAATATTGACCATCAGCTCAGGTCCTGCTCTTGGAGTCCAGGGATCAAACCTAGCATCAGGCTCTCTGCTCACAGGGGAGTGCTTCTTCCTCTGCCCCTCACCCAAGTCATGCCTTCTCTGTCAAAAAAGTTAAATAAGTTTAAAAAAGTGCTTCCTGTGGGGGTCCCCTCCCCAGGAAGGGCTTGTGTTCCTTCCAGGAGCCCCTTGGAGCCAAGGGTGACAGTTATTAATATTGTCTGTGGGGCAGACTGCCTGAGCCACCAGCTAAGGATGCAAACATATGTCTGTCATTTTTCAGTGAGTTGCATTAATTTGGAATACGGGGTGCCCTTTCTGCAGGGGACAGAGAGATACTCTTTGAAAACACTGGATTCCCCCTGCATGTCCGATTTGAAAGGCCCTTAGTGCACTGACCTCCCTCTTGCCTCCCACCAATCCTCAATTTCCGGCCTGCAGGGAGCGTCACCCTTTGTGGACAGTGGGTCGTCTCCACCACTGGATGGTGCCTCCAGGGCCTGCATACATGGCATGCATGTGTGGTGTCCTTACATGGACACAGAGGATGAGGCAGGTGACAGCTGGGCAGGCCCGTCTTGGCTGCCGAGGTCAGTCTGTGCACCCTGAGTGTTTGGACCCAAAATCTCTCTGCTGATTTCACTCCTTGTCCGTGTACTCCCTGGAGCTTGGCACGCAGGGGGCCATATCCATTTTAAGTCCCTGCGGGAAGGGCACTGCTGAGTGGTCTCAGTGAAAATTCAGAACTCCTTGGAAAAATCCCAGGGGATATAGGCAGTTGCAGGCAGCAAATATAACATGATTTCTTTAAAATAGTTTCTACCTGGGGCCACCTGGATTTCTCAGTAGCTTAAGCAGTTGCCTTCACCTCAGGTCCAGGCCCTGGGGTAGATCCCAAGTTGGTCTCCCTAACTAGGGGAGAGGAACCTGTTTCTCCCTGTACCTCGGCCTGCCTCTCTGCCTACTTGTGAACTCTATGTCTCTGGCAAAGAAGTGAGTACAATCCTTACAAGAAATAATAAACACATTAATAAAAGTGAAACATGAAAATATTTTATGATTTCTGCAACATAATATGATGGGAGGAAAAATACCCCAGTAACAGCATATATTTAACATGCCAATACAATCGTCATGCTGCTTCAGGTAACACAATTATACCATTTTATCCAATTGATATCTAAATAGATCATTTTTCTGGCACAGTTTTGGAAAACCTTCTTAATGATCTTATGAAAATATGTACTTTTAAGAAATTAAGTTTTGAATAATGTCCAGTAATCTTTGTCACTTTGGCAAATGTCAGATAACAGTTAATTGGAGTTTATGACTTGGCGAGGGTTTTCTTGGTGGTGATGGTGTGAAAACAAGTATGGCTATTTAGAGTACCTTATAGACTACGATGGAGGAAATTGGATGGATTTCTGACGTTCTGTCAAAATAGACATTTCATTTCTGACACCCGGGGCTACTTCTGTGGAAAGAAATTTTCTGAAAAGGGAGAACTGGAAACACATCAACTTCAGGAATCTGAATTTAAGGTGATGTGGACTTTGGAATTTTAATGTTTCCTCTGATGTTTGCCGTAACCTGACGATGTACAAATAGCCTCACATGGCCCTTTGCATTGGTACCTCATCATGTCAGTCAAGAAGTGGATGCTGGGAAAGAAAGAAAAAAAAAGACACTTCTGTTTGGCGAGTTAGGAACAGTCATCTGGGAGACACAGAATGGAGAGAAATCAGGTGTGCTTCCAATTTTGAGCAGGGAGTACAGGTTCATGAGGGAAAAGTCCAGGCACTTGTTTTGAAAGAATGATGATGAGTGGTGGCAGCTAACAGGCATTGCGTTGTCTCTATTTCAGTCCCGAATATAAGGAAGTGTACCAGGTGGTGGTGGATTTGCCACTGAGCAGGTCCATGTGCTGGAAGTCAAAAGTTCATGGTGCTCAGATACTTGAAACAGGAGATAGGCCTATGGTTTCCTTCCTGATTGTCCTTCACACTATAGTTTCAGAGCGGCTCTCTTAACAAAGCTTCCTTCATTACGAATCATCCTTGAGAATTCTCATCCATGTCTTTTCTGCCATCTTTCTAACAGGAAAACACCAATGATCCGAGTGTGTTTTCCTACCATACCTTTTCATTGTCTGGGTAGCTGGAAACCTGCTTCAAGTCCCTTTTGCTCCTGGAATATGGCAGTTTCCTAGTTCCAGGGTCATCCAAGCAAATTGAGCCTTCAGATTGCATCCCACTAAGAAGAAGATTTGAGGATGTCCCATCTAGATGGTACTTAAGGTCTCATTTCTGGGTAGATCTGATGGCCGACTTGTATTCTTGGAGGAACAATGATTTTGACATTTTCAGTAGTACTACAAGGAGAAATGCAAGGTAGAAGCCACTGTAAAATGACTACATTAAAATATTCAAGAGTCTTTTGCTGTGCAAAAGCTTTTGATCTTGATGAAATCCCAATAGTTCATTTTTGCCCTTGCTTCCATTGCCTTTGGCGATGTTCCTAGGAAGATGTTGCTGCGGCTGAGGTCGAAGAGGTTGCTGCCTGCGTTCTCCTCAAGGATTTTGATGGATTCCTTTCTCACATTGAGGTCCCTCATCCATTTTGAATCTATTT
>PISX010025549.1:0-25977 GCA_004024625.1 Mellivora capensis | reverse complement strand
AGAGAGTCAATTATCATATGGTTTCACTTATTTGTGGAGCATAACAAATAACACGGAGGACATGGGGAGATGGAGAGGAGAAGGGAGTTGAGGGAAATTGGGGGGGAGATGAACCATGAGAGACTATGGACTCTGAAAAATAACCTGAGGGTTTTGAAGGGGCAGGGGGTGGGAGGTTGGGGGAGCCTGGTGGTGGGTACAGTGGAGGGCACGCATTGCATGGAGCACTGGGTGTGGTGTAAAACTATGAATTCTGTTACGCTGAAAAGAAATTAAAAAATAAATTAATTAATTAATTAAAAAAAAAAAAAAGAAGTGGTCCTAGAAGGAAAACGGCTTTCCCAAATGCAGAGATGAGTTCAAGATTTTAAGACCCATTCTGGGGCACAGAGTTGGGAAGGAATACCAGGAGAGGACCACTGGCCCAGCCCCTGAGGAAATGCAACAAAAAAATGCAAATTGGTCACATACCTAACACTCCAAAATTGTAATTGTTAGCTAAGAAGAGCAAACCCTTCCTGGTAGCCTACTATATGCTGTGCTGAGTGCATACCATCTCATTTAGTCCTCATATTTATTCGCCCCAAGTTTCTAGGCATGGAAATTGAGGCTTAATTGTTAATTTGCACAGAATAATAGTTAGGAGTTGGTGGAAGTAGGATTTGAACCCATTCATTCTGACTCCAAAGTCTAAACTGGTCATCACTAACATTACTCTCTTAAGATGTTTGAAACAGGTGCTACACGTAGAGTCTTATACTCTGAGAGGGGGAGAAATGACAGTTCTTAGTGGAGCAGCTGGAGCCTAGGCAGGGAGGAATCTGCAGCCTCCACAGGGATTGGCTAGAGCAAAACAGAGCAGATGGGGAGCCAGAGCAGGGCCTGAGGCAGCAGTAGTGCAGGGTGTCTGGGGGAAGAGCTATAATGGTGGTGTTCCCAGCAGCAGCTGAGTCACCTAGGGAAAGAGGCTACACGTGGCCCCACACAAGAGAAGAGTGGGAACTAGCTGCCTTAGGGTGGCTAATGGCATATTTGAGAGCTTTGATAACTAAACTAGATAGGGATAGGACTCAAATGTCTTTATTCCTCATCTCAGAGTGTTGACAGCATATGTACTTATCTTCCCAGCTTCACCATTTATATACTCAGTGAGGGCATGAGCAAGCTGGGCTTTATACATCTTTAGGATCTCATAATGAAAACACCCATCAAATTATTTACTTAGAATAAGTACTTAGAATTTACTTAGAATTGTGCATTCACCCATATTTTGGAAATAACTCAGTTCTGTACACTCATTATTTCTGCCTGCTAGGAACCGGTGTTTCAGAACAAAAGTAAGCAACCCGTTGAGAAAACTCCATTGAAGTATTATTCCAGGTGTGTATTTATGTGTATCTAAGGAGAGAAATGTGCATTTATTGTGCATCTACTATGAGCCAGGCACCATGCCAGACACATTACAAATGTTCTTTCATTTAATCCTTAAGTGGCTGAATAAAGTAGTGGAAATTATTAATATATATTTTGTACAGATGCAAAAACTTAGAGACCCAAACTCACACAGTTAATGAATCATGTGAGCCCAGGTCATTCTAGCTCCAAAATCCACTCGCCCTTAACTCCCCCCCCCAACCCCATTTCACTGAGAAATTTACCTAGTAGAGAACAGGTCTTTATAAGATAAAATTTCCCTACTCTTCTAAGTTCCTGTGGCCACTGGCTTTGGACCTCCTTGAGTGGCTTTCCAAGTTCTGTCATTCCTACCCTGATGCCAAGGCTGTCAGTGGGGCAGGGAGAAAACAAATCTTGGGCAACATGAAACTGGTCCAGATATACACATTGTGGATGAAATAGGCATCGATGGCTCAGTTCCCCCTTTTCTATATCAGAATAACTAATACTCTGAGAATATGTTTTAACATTAACTGCCCTGCTGAACAAGTCAGTAGATTTCCAAGGCACCTTCAACAGTTTCCTCCCCTTTCCATAAAGTGTGTTTGATGACTCTCCACGCAGTTCCTTCCATCCTGTTTTATTCCAAAGAGGGCTCCAAGCCATCTTCAGAGCCCAGCCCCATGTCATATTATAGGATATCCTCAGCATTCACAGAGGAGGAGAGTGGAACTTTCTGTCCATAAAATTAAATCATGGAAATAGAGCTTTCTCTGGAGCCCCTCAGCCTTTACCCCAAGTGCTACAGTAAGAAAAAAAAAAAAAGTGGGGGCAATAAATAACCAAAAAAAGAAAAAAAGAAAGAGCTCTCTTCCTGTCATTCAGGAAAACACTGAGGAATCATTAAACCGAGTTTACTCAGCCTCTGTTTCTAACATCTTCACCAAAGAACTTTAGTCAGGGAGCCTAATGGAACTCTGGCTTTACAGCCAGCTGTGTTGAAGACAGTGATCGTCTACTTAGCAAACCCAAGGTGAGATACTGCCAAATATACTTTCCGTATGTGAGAAGGGAGAAGATGAGCAGTCCCCAGTAAAGAAGAGCTTTAGGAGGTCACCCAAGCCAGCTCTCTGCTTCTAAGCAGCAAAGGCCCACACACCCTCTCTCCCTTCTTAACCCCTTCAGTACCAGGGTACCTGTGACTCCCAGCCATGACCTGTTTGGAGCTCCAGGAGCCACACCAGGGACTTCTGTATGAAGGGATAGCCATTGTTAGCCCCTGAGTTCCTTGCCTTTTTCTTCCCTGGACCTCCTCAAGGTGGTTCCAAACATCCTGGCTTTACAGTGCTCACCTCCTTCAGCCCTCCGAGGTCAATGCTGCCTTCTGAGGGGACACTCTTGGACTTCCAGATAGAGATTCGGGTAAAAATGAGCAGGAGAAAAGGACCACAGAAATGTAAGGGCAGTGTAAGTGAAGGGCTGGAGTGCTTTAGAAACCAGTTGTAGCTTGTGGGAGCAATGGATGGGGGAAGAAAAGGGAGAATGTGAGTAGTGTTGGGGCCACTGTATTCCGTTCACACAGGACATTTGAGAAGTGCGAGTAGAGGACTTGATTTATTTTGAAATTACTTCTGATTGCATGGACTGTGTTCTCTCATCCGTAACACTTCTCCAAGACCAAACCTCATGGGGCGTGACTTCATAAGCATTACGTTGGTGTTTCCAAAATTAGGTCTTGTGAGGTTGTGGGGAGCAGGAGGGGCTCTGGAGGTGGGGGGAGGGGGATGTTGGCAAGGAGCACACAGAGTGAGCAAGGCTCATGCCTCAGTTATCACCAAAACACCAAATAGCTGTTTGGGTTTTCAGGCAATGCAACACATTTCATTTCTTTTTCTTTGAGGACCAGTGAAGAGGTCATGGGAATCTTTGTGGTAGGGAGAGAAGAGAAGAGAATTAGAGGGAACAGAAAAGGTGTGCTTAGTTAAGTCTATGTGGATACAGTGTGTATTTCTTTATACTCAGACTCTCAGTGTCTAGAACGGAGAGCGTCTTGAAAAGCCAGCGGTCCAGTCCCCTGACTTCAAGCACTATAATCACCAGGTAACTCACGGGCCAGTGGTCGAAGCAGCACGCTGCTGACGCTGTGTAAAAACTGGGACCTGGGGCCTGCTGCTGACACAGTGACAACGCTCCTGTCACACGGGCGAGCTTTACACAATACTGGTGCTGGCATCTCCCCCAGAGAGATCCTGATCTCTCTGAGATCCTAACCAGTCTGGCTTGCAGCCTGGGCATCAGGAATGTAGAACGGTCCGGGGGGCTCTAAAGCCAGACAGGAGAACATGGACCAAATGTTGAAGCCCATTCCTGTGTGCTTTCTATGAGGGATGCTATAAACTGGTGGTTGTGTCCTCTCCACCCAATTTCTTATGTTGAAACCCCGCTCCCCAAGGTGACAGTATTTGGAGGTGTGGTTTTTGGGAGGTGATTAGGGTTAAATGTGGTCATAAGGAAGGAGCCCTCCTGAATGGGATTAGGGACCATATAAGAAGAATAGAGAGAGAGCTTGCTTCCTTTCTCTCTCATTCAGCTATGTGAGGATACAAAGACAAGCAAAGACAAGCTCTCTGCAACACAAAAGTGGGTTCTCACCAGAACTCAACCAGGGCCCCCCATCTTGGAATTTCAGCCTCCAGAACTGTGAGAAATAAACTGTCGTTGAAGCCACCCCATCACGACATTCTGATATAGCAACCCAAAGAGACTAAGGGAGGGGGGTGGCGGACAACTGCTCTGCACTGTCCACCTCACTAAGAGCCCCCACGTGCCTCAGGGCACTGACGAGAGAGGCAGCAGGAGGCAGTGCGAGGAGCTCTGGGTGAAGGGCCAACAGAACTCTGCTCTGGCTCAGGCTGACGGCATGACTGGACAAAGTGACAGCTCCCTGGGACTCACAGATGCCTCCCCTGTAAAATGAGGGGGTGGAAACAGAAGCCCTCTACTTTTCTTTCCAGCCTGCGCATTCTGTAATTCTAAGTAGCTCTGCTCAGCTACTTAGCTACCAGGTTCCAGTTCCTTAAAACTTCAGATTTGCATGGCTTCAGTTTTTCCCTTTAATCACAATTTTCCCTCTTCTCTCAGTTCCTGCTCCATTTTCTTCACTTCATTGTCTAAGTAAGGCACTGCCTATATGACAGCCAGTACCCCTCAGCTTGGCCATTCTGTGGCATAAATAAAGTCATGAAGCAGTTAAGCCCACCTCTCCCTGGCAAAAGCCCCCGCATGCTCAAACAGGAAGTCCAGTCCCTGCAGACACCCTAACAGATTTTGTTTCTGGGACCCCAACTTCCCCGGAGGCATCTTCCAAGTGCTCACAGACCCCGCTGCTGGCAGCAACACAGTGGGCATCTGTTCTGTGGACTTCCTACTGTGAAGGCTCCCTTCCTTTCAGGGATTCAGGAAGCCACCTGAGGAAGCTTTGCAGTTGTCACTGTTGGAAGTGCTGTCTGTGAACATAGTCCTGTCTAGGCAGGGGTGCTGCCTGCCAAAACAGCCTAAGCTGTCAGTCCTCAAGGGGCAAGTGTGGTGCGAGGTTCTGTGCAGAGGTGGAGAGAAGAGCTCTCTACTCTGCTGCTTCGGCGTCCCAGGCAATATTTCTTGTGCCCGTAGATCCCAAAGTCTGCCCTAAGGGCAACTTCTCCATCTTCTAGCCTCACTCTCTCCCTGCTGGAGATCAGAACCAATCCAGGGTAAGTGGAGTGGGAGTGGGAGAGAGCATGCACACATACATATACTGCGCGCGCGCACACACACACACACACACATTAGGATAAACATATATGTACATATGTTGATAGATAATGTATAGATACGTATGGTGTGTGTGTATATATATATATATATAGTGTGCATGTAGATATGTATATGCACATGTGTGCGCACATACACATACACACACACACACACACACAGAGGGAGGCAGGTGCTTTGGGCCACCTGTTCTGCAAGAAGTCATTTCAACCCCCAGTGTGCTTCAGCCAGCATTCCCTGCTTCATGTTGTGGTAAGAGTTCTTTCCCTCCACCCTTTCTAAGGAACATAAATCCCTCCTAATTTCCAAGCCTCACGATCACTTATCAAGAGTTCCTAAAAAGACGGGGCGCCTGGGTGGCTCAGTGGGTTAAAGCCTCTGCTTTCGACTCAGGTCATGATCCCAGAGTCCTGGGATTGAGCCCCACATCGGGCTCTCTGCTCCGTGGAGAGCCTGCTTCCTCCTCTCTCTCCCTGCCGGGCTTTCTTGCCTACTTGTAATCTCTGTCTGTCAAATAAATAAATAAAATCTTAAAAAAAAAAAAAAAGAGTTCCTAAAAAGACTTTTTTTTAAAAAATCTAGTAATTCTATCTTAAGGAAATACAAATGCAAAGGTATCCATCATGGTGTTTTTAAAGAGAAAAAAGAAAGAAACCTTAATCCTTAATTCCTGTAAGAATATCCATACAATGGTATGGTACAGTGCCTTTTAGAATAATATTTTTAGGCATTTAAAAAATAATATTTAAAGTGGGAAAATGTTTACAAAATAATGTATTGTAAAATGCTTAGGGTATATAACAGTGTGCCACTTTGATAATTTAAAACAAAATCATAGAAAAAAGACTGAAAAGAATTATGTCAACATGAAAATCAGTTATTTCTAGGTAGTAAATTAAAGGATATTCTTGTTTCTTTTCTCTCATGAAAATCTCTAAATTATCCAGTCATTTTCTAATCAGCAATTAAAGACCATATATCTTAATTTTTTTAATATGACAGTCTCAAAGCTGGCGGCATTTGTTTCTAAAAAGAACAAATTTATGCTGAGAAAAACCAAAAACTTTACTAGACTGACTCCCGGGTAGAGCAAGTCACTTTGTGGGCTCGCTCCTTCCATCCCAATAGGGGCCAACATTTGTTGATCACATATGAATCCATGCAACATACCGAGGGTTGCAGTTTGTGCCTTGTTCCATTCACCACGTCTTTGATGTACCATTACAATGACTCATCAACAGATGAAGAGATCTTGATTTAGAGAGACAGAATTGTCTTGGTCCCCAGGTACAAAACCAGGGCCAGAGGTCCATATTCCCCACTTCATGGCTACACTAAGCTGCTCAATATTCCCGCCCCCCCCCCCCAAAGAGAAAACAATTGGCAGTTAAGACCAAGAGGTACAGCAAAGGTAAAACCAAACAACGGGGAAGACAGAGGGAGAAAATAGTGATTTTAAAAAAGCCTATCTCAGAAGAAGAAAGAAAGGGGACACTTTCCTCTCTGCTTGCCTCTGGATCCCTGGTACAGATGTTCCTAAGGTCCCTCGCTGGAGGTGCTGACTCCAGCTGCTGACCCTGATGGGTTGCTTTGCTTCCTTCTCCTACTGCTCAAATGAGAGAATAAAGGAGCTGGACAATTGCTTCCACCCCAAATAAGTGGTAAGAACTAAAGTTGGAAGTTCCTCTCCTTGAATCCTGAGTTTAAAACTCCAAGCCTAATCATTGTAAAGGGAGAATAAAAGGAGTCCCATTGCCAGTTCCAGCTGGAAAAGGTCCTGCATGCCCAAGGAACATCATTCCTCCAACACATCCTCCTCCAATCAAGATGTCCCAGAGTTCCCTGCAGCTGGAATAGACAGAAGCACAATACTTTCCTTTCCAGACGTCTTGGGTTAATTTCTTATTTTTTCTGGCCCACATTTTGAAGTCTTTCCAGACTGATGGACTGAAGTGGAAATTACAATCCTATCGGCTCTGTCCAAAACAGATGCCACATAATCACAATCATATTAATAAAGCTGGCAAGAGTGAGTATGAAGAATTTGAGGGAGGGGAGAGAGAGAAAAAAACCTAACAACTTCCAGAATGTCTCAACTGATTGAACGCTCCTGCCTTGAAACAGGTTTCCCTGGGAAATCTGAAGTCGGTTTTTCCCCATCTAAACTCCACGTAATTCTTTTTCTTTTCTTTAATATTTTTTACAGTTTGGATGAAGGGAGAGGAAAGGGGGATATTTTCTCGAATCGTTTTGGACTTCACAACATTCGAGATCTTATGCGTGGGTTTCCAGCTGTGCATGACATAAGTCATTGAAAACTGGCACATCTTTCCATCAGCAAGCACAGCACGACCACAAGTTTGGCAAGCAGTTCATGTTGCCAGATGCCTTCACTGTTTCTTAAACTATGTATTCAAGGCACTCCGCTTTTTTTTCTCGCTGGAAATACTTTCAAAGAAGAACACAATGTTTTGGGTTTCCTGGCCAAAGTTTAGCTGTACTTTTGCATCTTTGCCAAACTTCCTGTTTTTAGCAAAACAATTTATTATCTGCTGGTTCTTTAGACCCAAAAGGATTTGCAGGCACAAATAACTACTTGGTTTTCATATCTTTTCAGAGAAGAAACTCACTCACTTTCCCATAATTATCCTGTAGATGCAAGAACAGAAATGTATTTAACCTTTGGGAATGCTACTGAGGTATGGAAGCGGTTTTAATTGATCAAAACCTCTACAGTCTGAACTTTAAAGAACTGACAATTATTTGTTGTGTGCAAGGAAAATAATTCTTTTCAGGTGGTTTGGCAGGATCACAGATTTGCCACACGTGGTATTCTAGAAGCAAGTTTGGATTGAGTTTGTGTTTGGAGGCCAAGGTTAGACTAAAGAGATTTGATTCATCAGCAGCAATCAAAGAAAGCATTCCACCAGACACTTTCATGAATAGTTCATCTCTGATTACTAAGCCACAGAGTCACCCTTTTTTTACTTCCCAAGAAAACAAAACAAAAACTAAACAGAACCTTCTCCATCCCTACCTAGCAGCCAACTAGCCTATCAACCAGTAAATAGATTAAGAAAAATTCTCAACTTGATTACGTAGAAGTGACAAAGTATCGTCTCAGTTTTCTTCTACAAAAATATCCTAGCTATAAATAGAACATATGTTATCTTTAACAAAACACACTCCACACACATGCAGAGATACACAAAGTCATTTAGGTAGGCTTCAGTAGAAGGAATGACACATACTGTAGCAGATAACATTGATAACAGTGTGGCTAATTCTTCAAGGATACGCATTTCTGGAGTAGAATGCATTTTGACTTAGATGGACCCAACCACAATTTCTCTACATCTTTCAAAAATAAATTCACACTACCTGCAAAGACTAAGGAACTGATAATGTCGATTTCCTGTATGTTCGTGCTTCAAAGATCTTAGAATTCTTTGATGGTGACTTAGCAACCACTATAAGAATAATGGCTCCTTAAAACAGAGTGAGTCAAAGAGGAAGACACTTTAGAGGAAATGGTTAATATTAATGAGACAGAGCAGCGTAGTCTGACAATAGACCAGCATCAGCACTTTGGGAGAAATGCTTCTAGCTTAAGTAAGAGGGGGCCAACTTCTGTCTTTTCCATTTGTGAACTGTTCCCCAGATTAAAGCAGAGAAAAAAACAGTGTCCATTAGATGGATTGAGATTGCTAGATAGATCGCCAGATCACTAGAGAGATCGCTGGATCAACAGACAGGTTGGGGGAGGCGGTGTATGTGTGTTATCCAAGGTGTATCTTTTTTTGTCTTCTTTTTTCCTTCTTTCTCTCTTTCTTTTTCTCTTTTTTTCCCTTTTAGACTGATGCTTTGGTTCTCTTCAGCAAAGACTGGACCAAGAAAAAAAAGTCCAAATGACAATTCAGTGGGCCTAAGCACATGCACTGAGGAGAGAGTCAAAAAGGAAGGTTTTCATAATGAATTATCATTCAATTTAAGTCCTCTCAGACTTGTAGCTTAGTATATGGCTACAGACAGTGGCCCTCAATGTCTTGTAAATCCTTCTAAAAGGTGAGAATGTGCCTTTATTATTAACCTTCAGGCATGTGGCTTTAAAGAGTTATTTTTAACATTTAAACATAAACAATATCAGTACTAAATATAGGATCAAAGAAATACTGTTTCCATGTGGAGTTGCCAAAGCACAGAAGCATGGCCTCAAAGTACAAGTTTCCTTTGAAGGGGATGCCGCTATCAATATTGCTTACTCGGCAGTCTTGTAGTATTAAAATAAAGTGTTCATATAGAGGGGCGCCTGGGTGACTCAGTGGGTTAAGCCTCTGCCTTCGGCTCAGGTCATGATCTCAGGGTCCTGGGATCGAGCCCCATGTCTGGCTCTCTGCTCAGCAGGGAGCCTGCTTCCCCCTTTCTCTCTGTCTGCCTCTCTGCCTATTTGTGATCTCTGTCTGTCAAATAAATAAAATCTTTAAAAAAAAAAAAAGTGTTCATATAGACATATATTCATTATATCCTGCCTGGTGTGAGAAAGGTTTCACTCCTTCAGCCTTTCTAAACAAAACCCAGCATCTCAAACCAAAGCCTTAAGGGCCCTTTCACTAGCTTTTTCTTTTTTTCCCCCCAAAATGAATACATTTAAAGTAATGTTTGAAGCCTGTGGTATCAGAATTTATTTCTACAAAGTTAACTCTATTTAATATCCTTGGCTGTAAGCTTAATTTGCTAAATCGTGCTGTTTTTGAAATTTATTGCAAAATTATTGTTCTCTGGGGAAATAATTACCATTCCTCTTACTTCTATGGTATTGCTTTCCCCTGCATGTGAATTTAAGTAAAGAGATTTAAAAAGCAACTCTGTTTTGAGTAAGTATCAGTCAAGACGGGTCGACTCTGAGATTATATTTGAATTTAAGAGAACATTTTCTCTTCCCTTGAATAGCCAATTTTTCCAAATGAGAACAATAGGATATTAAAATTAGAAAAGAGTCCTGAGAAATGATTGCATGTATCTATTTATTTATAGGCTACCTTGCTGCCAAAAAAAAAAAAAAAGAAGAAAGAAAAGAAAAGAAATATTCTAGGCAGCTTAGGAACATATATAAAATACAGCTATATAATATAAATTAGAAGTAGGCATAAAGCAAAAAAGAAAACACTAGGATAAAGACATAAGTGGAACCAGGAATGGATCTAATATAAGCTCACAGACTTGAATAAATGAAGCACAAATTTGACTTGACTTTGAAGTATCGAGTTAAAAACAACCTGTTCAAGAGTATGAGGTTCATGAATAAGGTTTTCAGGACTTTATCATAGAAGTTCAAAACATTAGGAGCGCCTGGGTGGTGCAGTCAGTTAAGCATCCAACTGCTGCTTTCAGCTCAAGTCATGATCTCAGGGTCCAGGGCTGTCACTCAGCGCAGAGTCTGCTTGAGATTCTCTTTCTCCCCCTTCCCCTACCCCTCCTGTTTGTGCGTGCATGCTCTCTCGCTCTCTCTCTCAAATCATTTTTTTTTAAGATTTTACTTATTTATTTGACAGACAGAGATTACAAGTAGGCAAGAGAGGCAGGCAGGGAGAGAGAGGAGGAAGCAGGCTCTCGGTGGAGCAGAGAGCCCGATATGGGGCTCGATCCCACTGGGATCATGACCTGAGCCGAAAGCAGAGGCTTTAACCCACTGAGCCACCCAGGTGCCCCTCAAATCATTTTTTAAAAAGTTCAAAACATTTTACAAATATGTGAACCGTAGTTTCTAGTCTTCTCCATTGATTGTTGTGGTGAGCATACTGCATCTATTTTTTTAATGTTTTGGTAATGCATCCTGATTCCCTTTGGGGGAATTGCCTTTCACCTATTTGTGTGAAGGTGCTCTGTCCTTATCCCTCCCAAGTTCCCAGCACCATATTTTAAACAGACTGTAGTCACCAGAGGGGACATGGCTGTGTCTGATTCCTTCCCAGTGGTTGTGTGCTACCAAGAAAGTAACTGGTTTATGCTATTCCCCTGGTGTCAGTTCTTCTCAGAGTCTGGTTCTCCCACCTTCCCATCAGTTCCTTGAGCCATCCAAAAATTATCCAGTAAATTTTTTTTCTGCTGAAATTAAGGTCTATTGCCTGGAACTGCAGAACCCTAGTGAAATAGAGGCAATTCATATGCAAGTGATGTGGCTAGGCCCTATGGGTAATTTTAGGCAAAGTTATGTGTGGAATCCTGAGAATCTAATGCCCAATTTATAGCCATTTGTGATCCTAGGCAGTGCTAACAGGATCCAAAGGAGAACTAGTCATTGGTGAAGAGCATTTCTGTCGACAGCAATAATCTCTGCCAGAATATATGTTTTCTTCTTTCTTCATCAAAATACTTAGAATCTTCTCTTTCTTGTATAGGCTAACGTGGTTGTATTTAGGAAAAAGTTTTGGAGCACTCCACTACCATATACCCACTTTCAGGGTTAGACGTAAACATCATTATTAGTATTGCAACACCTTCTGTTTGCCCCAGTAAATAATGCCCAGTTTGAGCATTGCTAAAACCCAACACAAGAATAACGCTTTATATGCTATAAAGAGTTTGTGCTGATGATGAGAGTTATTTCTCTCTTCAAGAGTTGTGGACTGCAGGGCGCCTGGGTGGCTCAGTGGGTTAAAGCCTCTGCTTTTGAACCTGATCTCAGGGTCCTGGGATCGAGCCCTGCATTGGGCTCTCTGCTCAGCAGGGAGCCTGCTTCCCCCTCTCTATCTGCCTGTCTCTCTGACTACTTGTAATCTCTGCGTGTCAAAATAAATAAATAAAATATTAAAAAAAAAAAAGAGTTGTGGACTGAGAGCTAGTAGAGCAAGAACGATCAGGCATCCAGAAGAGTCATAAAGGCCCATGAAGACACAGAGGATATTCCTGGTGCTGTCCTGGTATATGTAAATATTTCACAACTGACTCTCTAAAAGAGAAAGAGAGGGAGAGAGAGAGAAGCCGTGGTTTGTAGTGCTTACAGACTTCTATGGTATAAAGACTCCTTCCTTGGCCAATTTCAGGCTACCGATATAATGTCACTGCCTACAGAATTGGGAAGGTGGATGCACAAAGCACTCTTGAAGCTCATGCAAACAGTCTCCAGGGCACCCTTGGGAGGGTCCCTCCTAGATCCTTCTCAGTGAGCCCAAGGGAGGGCTTTGACAGGCCAAGAATCCATTACTCTTGTGACTTGTGTTCTTATAGAAGGAGCATTGGAAATCTCCAAAGCGAGGTTGATCTCTAAATCAGTCAACTAACTAATGGGTAACAGGAGTCTCTTTTCGCTCTTATCTTAGAATCTTTCTCTGGAACATCAGAGGGAACAGAAATAGTTCGTCACAAATAGATTTCCTACTTGAAAAATATCTCAAGTTTCCTTTCAAAAGAAAGTTTCCATTTAAAGGCAAAGTGATCTGCTTTGTCTGTAAATTTAAAAAAAAAAAAAATCAAAAGTGAGTTGAAGAAAACCTCTGCTGTCTTACAGGGAAAAGAATTACAGCCCAAAGGGCAAAGTACACTGAAGTTCAGTATAAGGCAGAGTAATGTGATGGTGTAGAACATGGATCCTACACCCAGCTATCTGGATTTGAACCCTGGCTCTTCTTTTTTACTAGTTGCATTAGCCCTTGGACAAGTAACTTGAATTTCAAAACCTCAGGTTGCTCCTCTGTGAAATGAAAATGATACTAGGGTTTCCATGAGAATTTAGATACATCATGCATGTAAAGGACTTAGCATGGGGGTGATGTGTGGTAAGTGGTTCCTGTTACTACTGTTTGATGGTCCAGTCTGCCCTCATCACATGCCTCAGTGTGTTTAGGTTTCCTTTTTAGGATGCAGCAGCAGCTACTCTTATAGTCCATTTACCCCAGAAGAGGGTATGGCAAATGGACCAGTAGGAGAAAGCCAGTTCTAGTAGGGTGCTTCCGATGGGCAAAAAAAAGACACGATGACAGGCGTTGACGAGGCATTCCTCCACACCTTGTGGGAAACAGCAGAGGCCTGAAACAGGTGCAGTCACAGGGCCCCAGGAGAGGATGGCCAAGAGGATGAAACTTCCATTATCAGGGTTTGGCTGAAAATGACTGGAACCACATTTCCAGTGGAACTTGTAACTGCTTACTCATCTCAAATAACTTAAAGCATGTCATCACCATTCCCAGCCACAGAAATGAATCTTGCCACAGAGTGGAGATCTGTTTTCTTCCTTAAAGCCTTCAGAGTGTTCTGCTTCAATTCCCTGTATGGGATGTAGATATATTAAATACAAAAAAATGACCATAAAGTGAACATTAAGGTTGAGAAATGAGGTCCAAGGTTGCCAAGAAATTCAAAAGTAAGTGTTCCCCCAGCAGCTCTAATTCAGCCATCTTTGCAATAATGCATCCTTTCCGATCTCTGAATTCTCAGTGGAATGCCCATTTCATATGGACTCAGGATTCTTCAAGTAAGCCAGGGGAAAGATGTTTGGGGTCCCTTCTGCTCCTTCTCACTTCCCCAGGTCGTGGGAAAATCCTGTCTAGGACCCTTCCACCAAGCCCTTGAATGAGGCCAGGCATGGCAAAGCATGCTCAAGAGCCTGGGGGGCCTGGGGGAGGGCAGCTCAGCCCCAGGAAGCTGGACCAGTTCCCTTCCTTGGCTCCTCCCTGAGAGCCAGGAGGCTACTCCTGGCTTCACACAGCAAATGTATCCATGCAGATATCCAGGATGCATTAGTGGTTCGACACAAGTGATGTGCTCAGACACCTCCGGGGTATATTAGTTGAAGTGGCTACAGCAGCTGGTGGCTCCTCTTCAGGCATAATTTATCTATTGCACTTTACTTAATGTGCAAAATTAAATTTATGCTGAATCCATGTGTATTACCTACTGTGCATGAGCAGCATGAAATATACCATAAAGCAAATCAGCACAGAGCCATGCTTTTAATTGCTAATGGCTTTCAACACACTTCATTGTGGTCTAACCAAACTTGGAGTCCATTCTACACTGAGAATCCTGTTCATATCAACGTTGAAAGTGCTTCTCCCCAGGACCTTCTGGAGAACTGAAGGATAAAATGAGAAATGCTTTCAAGTCAATCTTTTTAGAGCCTATGTTCTTTAGATCACAGATTCTGCACTTTTCATGAACATTGTGATCGATATAGTCTCTTCGAAGGGCATTATTTTGCTGAAAAATAAGCAAACCAGTGTAAATTTTTTAAAGAGTGGAATATAGAAAATAACCCCAAAATGCAATCAAACCAAGTTCTGCCACTGCCAGGCTGTGGGACCCACTCTGTGTTTCTGGTTCTGTACATTAAAACAAAATTTGGGATGTTGACTTCTGCCCCTAACAAGAAAAAAAAAAAAATCTTTGTGATCAAGCATAGTGAACTTTACAAAAACAAATTTCCCAAAAGAAGCTTTAAAAATGTTGCGTAAGGGGCGCCTGGGTGGCTCAGTGGATTAAAGCCTCTGCTTTCGGCTCAGGTCGTGATCCCAGCGTCTTAGGATCGAGCCCCACACCGGGCTCTCTGCTCCATAGAGAGCCCACTTCCTTCTCTCTCTCCCTGCCTGTTTCTCTTGCCTACTTGTGGTCTCTGTCTGTCAAATAAATAAATAAAATCTTAAAAAAAAAAATTGCTCTTAAAAAAAAAAATGTTGTGTAAAATACACTTGCACAGACTCTCAAACATCTAAATTCACACAAAGCAGAAATTAATGCAAGTTTGAAACCTGATTTGAAAAAGAAATTTGGTGGAGGAATCAGAAAGGGAGAGAATTACTCAGGTCATGCAGAAACTTAAATGCAATTTTATCTCCTCCAACAATAATTATTCAACGTGTTTTTCATTTTAAATGCTTTGTAACAACTACAGAGATCATTTCCCATGGGGGAAAAAAATTATTTGTTCTGCAATTTACATTTTTCCTAGAAAGTACCCATCTGTGGAAATGTGATGTTGCTCCCTTGAAAATAATTCATAATTTTCCCCACATAAAGGACAGAGGAAAAATAAAACCAGTGACTATATTACATTTTAGATGTCATCTTTACATATTTTTTCAGCAGGTAACTATTAGTATAAAATTTTTTTAAATGTTTCAGTCTTTCAAAGCACAGTACTTTTATAAAACTAAGAAAATTCTGTTAGGAAGTTACAAAGTAATAAAGTAACTTATTCTACTCTTCATCATTTTTTTTTTCATATAAAAATCAGGATATGATTCACCAAGGATTTTAGAATGATGTTTTAAATGTTTTGTTCATTTCTAGTGCTTCTTGATTTTGTTTGGTTTGTGGCAGAAAAACTAAAATATAGATATGAATTGTCTATATTCATACATAAACATATATCATACATGTGCATTCATGTATGTGCATTCTTTCAGTCACTAACCTGTTGAATTATAATGAATAAATGTGCATTTAGAAATGGATTTTTGCATTACTTCTATTTTTTAATGTATAAGTTATGTTGTTTTACTGAATGGTCTAATAAATATATATCCAGAAGTGAAATCTACTAGTTAGCTTCTGGATCTTATTCCTTTTCTGGAAAAGATGTGTAAGGTCAGGGTTGACTCAGTAGTAAACATTAATTGAGTAACTACTAGGTGTAAGATAGATCTGAAAAAATAACTTGGCACCTGCCCTGTGGGAGCACACAAGGAAGTGACAAATGCCGACGTACTCACAGCTAACTCTAATGCAAAGCAAATAGTAGTAAGTCTTAAGATAGGTTTATGCAGCAGGTGGGTGGTGGTCCAAGGCTCTGGGAGATATGGAGACCACAATAGAATGAGAGCTGAGTCTTGGAAAAAGAGTAGAACTTTGGTTGGAAGGGAAAGCATAATGAAGAACACAGTAGGCAAAAGGATGGACTTGAAGAACAACTTAGATAAATGAAGCGAAGGAAGGTCAAAGCTTCAAACTGTGAAGTTCCTTAATGCACACCCATAGATTGGATTGCCACTGGCTTAAAATGGGGATTTAAAACAACAACAACAACAACAACAACAAAACAAAACAAAAAACAACAAGCAAAGCAGTGATGGTTGCCTCTTCAAGGCATAAAGTCTTACTCAGATCTAACAGGTCACAAGTTTTCTGGGCCCAGAAAGAAGAATATTTCCTTCTTAAGCCATGAAGAAGATAAGCTTTTATGCAGCAGCCTGTCCTTATCTTTGCTATTTTAGCTAGCTTAGCTGCGAGAGTGGTTATGAGAAACAAGGATATTGTCAAACTCATTTTAAAATTCCATCTGTGATATTTTACTAGATAACTTTTGGAATTATACTTTTCCTAGATTAATTCAAACAGAAATTCCTTTCCTTCCTCTCTCCCTTTTTTTCCCCTTTCTTTCAAACATCAAGGAGCATAATTAGGTATTTGCATGATATGAGTCTTAATAATTAAAGAGGTTTATTGTCTTACAGCTTCTATGAAATTATCCCACTTTTCTCTTCTCTGGGACAGAAGGTGCATTTACTATGTTGCCCCAGGCCTGGTCTTCCCATCTCATTCAACACCAAGGCTTTGTCAAAAGAGAGGTCAGTAGCCTCTTGGAATCTTCTGGAGATAGGTAGAGCCTGGTAATCGTTTCCCACAATGGGGTTATCTGCTATCTGCCAGGGTTGTTTTCCTGAATGATATCTGATCAAACTACACTGTGAAAAGTACCCAAGGGGGTCTTCCCAGCTCTGTAGTCTTTCTCTGCTTTCTATCAATCAACCAAAGACAGGCTAATGCATGATCCAAATATTTTTTAAGTGTCAACACAGACCATGGTGATTGGGTCTACATTTAGATAAAATCTCATTTATATTCTCTAATCCAGCTCATTATCCCAGATGGTTTTACTGATTTCTTCTGTGTTGTCCCTACCCTCAGGATCCAGCAGTAAGCCCGGCAAATTTGCATTCCTTCCTTCCTCTTTTTTTGGCCCAGGCACTTTGTTCAGGGAAATTCAAGTGATAAGCAAAGGAAACAAACTGCCTTGGAATTTGGTTGATGCTCCAGATCTCTGACCCAATAAAGGGAAATGTCAAACTCTACTTTCCAAAATGCAGTATCTTTGAAAACAAAAAGGAATGTAATTCTTCTGATTCTGTAAGGAAAAATAAAGCACCACCATACAGGAAAATTGAAAGGCTATGTCCACAAAGAGCATTATTCTCATACTTTCCATTTGGACTTTCTGATACTGTCCTTCTATAAAATTAAGAACTGCATTTATTTTTCTTTTGGAATCATGAGAATTTCACACCCAGAAACCTACATTTACATCTAATATTTGAAATTTTCCAGGTCCGACCTAAGCTAACTAAAATCAACCTATCAAATTCATTTTCTCACTGATCTTAGATAAGGAGAAAGGTTAGGCAGGGAGCTAGGGCCCAATGATTCTAAGTCTGACCTGAAATGGGTGTCTCCAGGCATCAATCACATTACTGGATGATACAGATCGCCACCAGCCATGAAGCTAACCTCTGGCTTTCCCACACAAGACCTATCCCAAGCTCGGCAAGCACATTCCTGTCCAAACCCTGCACTGCAAATCACCACAGCTCCTTTCATCAAGTTAATTACAGAATCAAGGGGCTGGAAGAAGAGCCCAAGACATCATCTGTTCCATCCCCTCGGCTTTCTGGCACGGCCAGAGTTAAATCAAACCAGACAGATGGAAATCTAGCTGGTTTTTAAAGACCTCCAGAGGAGGAGATGCCACAAGCCTGTCAGTCACCCACTCTGCTGTTAAACAGCGCCTGTCAGGGAAGCCTGCTTTATCTCCAGTTTGAATCTCACACACTGCATGTCAGCCAACCTCTCCTTGTTCTGTACAGCAGCCCTGCACATACCTGAAGATTATTATTAAAGCATCTCTCCAGCTGCTCTTCTCCAGGCTGATCAGTCCCCATTGCTTTCACCTCTTCTTATGAACCTGATTTTCTACCTTTCAATTATTTCTCTCATTTTCCCCTGTACTTTGGTATACTCGAGGACTAACTAAAGATCTAGGTAGTCTTTTTTGTCTTTAAGGCGGTGCTTCTCAAACTTTTTACTCCCAGGACCCCGTTTTATACTCTTAAAGATGGAGGACCCCAAAGAGCTTTTTATTTATGTGGGTTATGTCTATAGGTATTTTCTATATTAGAAATTAAGGGGCACCTGAGTGGCTCAATTGGTTAAGCGTCTGCTTTCAGCTCAGGTCATGATCCCAGGGTCCTGGCATCGATTCCGCCTTACGTTGGGCTCTCTGCTAAGAGGGGAGACTGCTTCTCCCTCACCCCGCCCTGCTTGTGTTCTTTCTTGCTATCTCTCTCTCTCAGATAAATAAATAAAATCTTTAAAAAATACAACAACAACAAAAGAAAGAAATTGAGACTGAGAAATCTTTAAGATCCCAGAATACACAAGACACAGTCCATTATTCATCAGAGCAAAGATGTCATCATGTCATGGGGCCTCTGGAAAACTCTATTGTATGTTCATAAGAGAATGAAAGTGAGAAGGCCAATAACATGTCAGTATCATTACAAAAATTGCATAGATTCTGCATACCTCCTAAGAGTCTTGGGGCTCTCCATGGTCCCTGGACCACACTCTGAGATCCTCTGCTTTATATGGATAGCCTGGTCCCATTCTCAGAGTAGACCCAGCCATACAGGCAGCTGGCAAGGCTAGTCGAGTCTAAAAACAGCCACCTCAAATCATGCTATGTTCTAAGGCAAATTAAAACCTTTAACTGTCAAAGAATCCATGCTACCAACCTTAGAAAACTAACAGAAACTGATTTTGAGAAGAATAAACTGACTTTTGTTGATATTTTAATGGGAAAACTTGGTAGTGTCAGAGCAGAAAAGAAGAGGCAGTTTCTGTTGATGGTGCCGTAATAGCAAAAGCAGATTCTCTAACATGTAATCCTCTTAATCACACTCAAAACCATTCTGTTTATTTACTTTTGATCTGGGCACAAATAAGTTGTTTGCTGTGAAACAACAGAGCTCTTCAAATCCCTTGCTTACCACTGTTTTTACAACTGAAATTGGCCCTGTCGCCTAGATCCTACCTAGGTCTGCCTATCAATTTTAAAGACTGAGGTGATGGTGGGACACAGGGAAGGGGAAGGGGTCTGTGCACACTAAGCCAGATGCTCAAATGATTTCCTTTGACTTTACTCTCCCTTCCCCAATTTATTGTTTCCTTTTGTACCTGAAAACTGCTTCTTTTTCTCAACAAACTTGGGTTTTAAAACTGTGAGCCTAAGTCTTGTTTAACATATTTATAAGGCATTACAGGTTTATCAATCAAGCAACAAATATTTATTGCCTACTTTGTATTCAAAATTCTGCTAGATATAGTAGGTATATACCACTGAAGCATAAGTCTTATTTTCTGTCTCTAGGGACTTACAGTCTACTTGGAGACAAAAGAAAATAGAACTCAAATAAAACAACAGCTCATTGTAAGTGACAGAATAGAATTAAGTTCTAAACGCAGAGTACAGACTAAGTATTATAGGGGTTGTCAGAAAGGGTACCTCTCTTAGGATATGAAACACACCGCACGAATTAAAGAGCAGAAATATCTCAGTTGTGGCACTAGTGAATTTTGAGGTGGAGCTTGAAATGTATTTCTTCTGAAAACTTACAGGTCATTCTTACAACCAAGTGTTGTTTGTGGGGCCTAGAGCTAGAGTACAAATGCTCCCCACTTCCTACTCCTACCCTAGCCGAAGGCCTGGCCCCATCCCGGACAGGGAAGGCCTCATACACATGAATGGGAAACCTTAGCGTGTAGTGCACACTCACAGTCCACAACCATATCCCACAAAAGCCACTCCTGGCACACTTGGACCCTCTCAGTGAGCATCCCAGAAGCCTGGTTAGCCCTGGAGAAGAAGATAAAAGAGGTGTTAAGGAAGAGGCATGTGTTGGCCCTGGAAGCAGATTCAATCCCTCTAGGAAGGGAATTCCAGGTCCCTGGGCTCCAAGATGTTCCTGAAGGGGGATGGGGTAGAACAGACTCCAAGTAGGCATTCCACTGACTGCTCAGAATCTTCTCCTTGAAGGGAGGGAAGCACCAGTATTGGGCCAAAGCAGGGTCTCTAACAGGTAGCACACAAAGCAGAGAGTCTGGATGCCCAGCTGTAGGGGGGTAGCTTTAAAGTAAAGGAATTCCAATATAAAAGATCCTCAAAATAAATCTTCTTCATATTAAGGGTCTTTCATTATTTCTTCACTTCTTAAGTCACACCTTTTCTTCTCCATTAAAGGAGATGTGTGCTTTGATTAGATTTTCAAAGATTATGATAAATTTTATTTTACTTAGATTAATATACTTTTTAATATTTACACATGTAAAATTTTAAAACACACTCTCCTAGGAATTTTTAGATGTACCTTAAGAAAAATATTCAGACCTGGAAAAGTGAGATTTTCAAGACAACTAATATTTTGAATGCACTCTAAAGCTGGATGAAAGATTCCTTTTGTAAAGTCAACTCTGAATTCTCACTCTATTTTTTTACTGGAGTTAGCCACCCACCAAAGCAACTATTGTGGTACATTTAATATTTACACATAACTGATGATTTCTTGATAGGAGTCAGACTTCTAATCTACCTACATCTCTCTAAAAATGTCTTTTCCACTACAATTTTGCTTGTGGCATCCTGACTCCACTTTCCCTCTTCCTTTCGTCATCTGAATTTAGTGATATTTTTCTGTCCCTGCTGAAAGACCCAAAAGAAATATTCCTAGCATACAGACATGGACTATAGAACCAAGAAAATGACAAGATTATTATTATTATTATTATTATTATTATTATTATTTTTGAATGCTGCCTTGTGTCCCATCACAGCATGGCCGGCATTCACAATAGTTGGAGAGAAATTTAATTTATTACTACAGCTTTTTGTGAAGATACACTAGGGAGAGTGCAATCATAACACAGAAGAAAACTTCTTCAAAGCTTGACTTGAACTTGATACTTCAGATAACTTGAAGAGACACTTCACCAAAGAGCATATATGGATAGTAAATAATACATGAGAAGTTCTTCAGTGTCACTAGCCAATAGAGAAATTAGGATTAAAGCTACAAGGACATATACCACTACTCACCTATTAAAATGGCTAAGGGATAAATACTGATAATACCAGATACTGGTGTGGATGCAGAACAACTGCATCTTTTATACTTTGCTGGTAGGAATGTAAAGTGGCAAAGTTGTACTGGAAAACAGTTATACAAGCAGTTTCATATACAGTTAAACATATACTTACCATATGACCCAGCAATCATTTCTGTGTGTTTCTCCTAAGGAAATGAAAACTTGTCTTTAGACAAAACCTGTACATGAATATTTATAGCAATTTTATTTATAATAACCTCAAACCAGAAACAACCCAACAGTCCTTCCATGAGTGAATGGATAAGCAAACAGCACTACAACCATACAAAAAAATTTACTCAGCAATATAAAGGGGTAAACTATTGATACATGAACAATTTATAAGGATCTCAAGGGCATTATCTTGAATGGAAAACCAGCTTCAAAGGGCTATACACTGAATGATTCAATTTCTATAACTTTCTCAAAATGATAATCATAGTGATGGAGAATACATCAGGTTAGGGTTGGATAGAGGGTGTGATTATTAAGGAGAAACTTGAGGGAGTCTGTGGTTCTGGAACAGTTCTGTATCCCTCTGTGGCAGTTGATAAGGTGGTAAATCTATTGGCAAAAGGAATATACCCAACACTGACCTATGCAGAGTGTTCCCCAAAGGTCAGTCATTACTTGATTATTTTGCATTCTTATCATGCATCTGCTTTTCCCGGTGTCTTCATTGCACTCTGATGCTTAGTACAGTTCCAGTATTCCTACTTTACTCAGAGAGGTAACCACCAATCAATGTGGTCATTGTAGTAGGCAGATGGAGAATTCCAGGCTCCTAGGTTTTTTTTGCCTGTTGCTTTTCTCACCACACTACTCTCATTAAGACCCCAGGTATGGGAGTTGGGGAAATAAATGACCCTGCTGAGAAGAATCATCTTTCAGTAGTAAAGATAATGATCCTGAGGCTATTAAAATTGGATCTCTCAACTGGACCCTCATATTGTGACCAGAGGTTATCAAACTCTTACAGGGAATTTCATGGGTTGGACTTTTCATCTTTTCAGCATTAAATGTATTCTAATTGCATTGGCATTTACAAAACTGACTACTTCATCAAGGGTAAGGAAGTAAACTCTTGCCAGACTGTAAGTCACATTTATATTTTATCTTGATAGCTTCAATTCATGTGGTATTTTCCTCTATTCCTGCCTCATCTACCTTAAAGTGCAAATGAAAAGCTATCAACAGATCTGGGTGGCCTCCAATAAAGGGTTCTTTCTCTTTGTCTATTTAAAGTGCCCTTGTTATTTAAAAAAAATTACATTCTATTAATAACAGATGCCTGGTATCTTACTTCTGTAATATACTGTAATTAACAATGCAAATGTGAAATAAAAATCTCATTATTTATCAGATAGACATGAGCAGGTGATTATGTACTTAGAGGTATAAAATGCATGATGAAAATGCAAAGTGATAATTGTTCCAAAAGGGCTTCTACTTGTGGGCCATAGATAGAGTTTTTAAAGTTAAATGGAAAGACTGTCTTCTCCTCTCCTTTTCTCTAGTCTAGCCCTGTGCATAATATCATTTCTTCCCAATACATCCAAGCTCAGTTTAAATAATTTAAATTTTCTAAGATCTTGTTTAAACTCAAGGCCAACTGAGGAAAAGTGGAGAGGTCCTATACAAATGATACATTTCTGTTTTTCCAAAATACTCATATAGCTCAGGAAAATTAGACAGACCAATTTTATTAACCATTTTTTAAAATTCTGTTTGAAAGAAAAGCACTCCTGGATGGAGAACTTGTATATCAAATTTCATACCTAAGTAAACTTTTATGGCTGAACTGTAAAAATACTCATTTATAATGCAAACACTGCCAAATTTTTAACTATAATCCTGCCAGTGGGTGACTATAATCATCCAACAATAATCACCATTATAACAAATCACTTGAAAGAGAGGCTGCTGCCCTCTGCAAATAGACAAAACATCCCCTCCAACAGGGTATGTTGCAGCAGAAAACCCGACAGCCAGCCAGTACCCTTCCTTTCCAACACTGGCCAACTTTGGGAATAAATTAGTCAAGGAGACCACCCTGCCCCCATCCAGTGCCCTTTTCGCATCCAAGACGACCTAAAAGTGTAGTTTATCAAAGGTGATTGTGTTACTCCCTAACTGAATTACCTTCCTCTTTGTCCCATAACACCATAAAGCTTTCACACTGAAATAAGAAGCCCAGTGCACTTTTTAATGTTTGCAAACATTCTGTGTAAAGGAAGAGAATCTCTCAGACCCAGCTTAACTCAAACCAGAACTGAATCTACTCCTGGCATTGCTGGGATTCAGGTTAGCCTGAATGGGTTCCTGTGCAAGCCAGTCTTAAAGGGCCAGCACCTCAGACTGGTCCGGAGGAGGCCCTCCTGCCTTGGGGAGCCTCTTAGTGCCTCAGCCAAATAAATAGTTTCATTAAGGAGGGGTTGAAGGGGAAACTGACATCTCTAGGGGACAGGGAGCCCAGTGACAAAAAACATAAAAGGTCTTTGGGTGACCACATTTCTCCCCGTGTCACCACCCTGGATTTACTGATATGGTAAAGCACCCCAATTCAGGCAGATGGGACATCCTTATTGAGTTCATTGCTGTCATTATCATGAGTTCAAGACTTTCCTAAAGAAATGCCTGACTACTTCCCAGAGTGTGTAGAACCTTGAACAGGTCTGTTATAGTATAGCTATGTAGACATTTCCAATGGAAATTTTCATGAATAAGAAATAAGAAAGTTATTAACGTGGCCATTGTTTTGCATGTTATTAAAGTAAGTTTAAAAGTTCTTGAAAGTAAGCTTTTTCCTTCCTTAAACGACACAAGGTTTTTTGGGCTAGTCCATGTTCTTTACAGGATTTAAGGACATGTTTTTAACATTAAAAAAAATTCTCAATTATTCGCATGTGTATTCATGGCGTTTTACTTTTTGATATCCTATATTAAACTCAAGAGGAATAGCTGTTTTTGTTGCTGGGAAACGGTTATTTCTCAATCCTCATGTTTTCATATGAAGTAATTTGCACAGAGTTGCTCTCTTCTCACATCTCTATTGCTTTGTCCGATTGGTGAGCCAGAGAGAAGGAACTAAGGAATGGTTGGCACTTGCTCTTTCTGTCTTATGGAGTTCTCTGCTGGCCCAGGGTACCTGCTTTGGACTTCTCACGCCAACGCTTCCTTTGCTGTGACCCAGTGAATATGACTAATTCAGAGCTACAGTGTTTGCAAGCTCAGTTGTCCATGGACTTGAGCATGGTTCTCAAAGCTGATACTTTAGTTTCCATCTGTCTGACTTCTAGGTCTCTCTTCCAGTTAGTGCTAAACTGGAGTGGGAACAAAAGGAAGAATCTTTTTTTTTAACTCTTCTATCGTAACATATATCCAGCCTGTGCAAGTTATGGTTTGGGGGCAACCCCACTTTGTGTCTGTTCTTACGGTAGGAAAGAGGTTTTATGGTACTTGAGGTGTTGCTTCCTACACAAGAAATAAATGAAAACCCTCTAGCAATTTAAAAAGCCAGTTGTTTTGTAGCCTGGGGAAATGTGGAAGAGAACTAGTACTCTGCTGACTAGGTGCCCTGGCACCCCTGCAGACTTCATAAAAATGCAGATTCCATAGATGACCTGGGTTCTGGTTGGGCCCCACATATCTCCCATGGCCCACCAAGTGGGTTCTCACCCCATCTTGCTAACCTAGGCTGCAGGCTCCTCAGTAGCTGTTTTCCTGAGGGCTCTCTTTTCCCCAAATACTGAGATGTAAAGTTTTTTGTTAAAAAATTTTCTTAAAAATAGGTGGTATTCCTTCCTTAGCCATCTTCAGAAGTAGCTAAAAACACAAGTAGCTAAAAAGACATGTAATCTAAGATGTTTCATTATCACCCCTGGTCCTACAAGCTCTGAGCAAGCAAATAGGACCACAAACAATGCTGTGCTTTTGAAAATCGAGTGAAAATCCAAATTTTAGAAGAAATCACAAAGTAAAAAGAGTTTGCTTTCATTGAAAGCAATATGTGTTCAAATTTTAACCAACAAAATGTAACCAATGTTAAAGAATGGAGTGTTTCAAAGGCTACAAAAACCTTTGAACTTTCTGAATAATGCTTGACATAGAGAAATGATACAGCAGAAAGAAAAAAAGAATGAGCCCTGGAAATGTCAACATGGCACCAAGAAATGACAATCTATAGGACATCTGCTTTAATTTCCCCAGGGTAGATAGTTCTTTTTTTTTTTTTTTTTAATTTTTATAAACAAATTTTTATCCCCAGGGGTACATGTCTGTGAATCGCCAGGTTTACACACTTCACAGCACTAACCATAGCACATACCCTCCCCAATGTCCATTACCCCACCCCTCTTTCCCGACCCCCTCCCCCCCACAACCCCCAGTTTGTTTTGTGAGATTAAGTGTCACTTATGGTTTGTCTCCCTCCCAATCCCATCTTGTTTCTTTTCTTCTTTTTCTGCCCCCCTAGTCCCCCATGTTGCATCTCCACTTCCTCATATCAGGGATATCATATGATAGTTGTCTTTCTCTGATTGACTTATTTCACTAAGCATGATACCCTCTAGTTCCATCCACGTC
>PISX010025548.1:11925-26120 GCA_004024625.1 Mellivora capensis | reverse complement strand
GATTGGGAGGGAGACAAACCATAAGTGACTCTTAATCTCACAAAACAAACTGAGGGTTGCTGGGGGGAGGGGGGTCGGGAAAGGTGGGTGGGGTAATGGACATTGGGGAGGGTATGTGCTATGGTTAGTGCTGTGAAGTGTGTAAACCTGGCGATTCACAGACATGTACCCCTGGGGATAAAAATTTGTTTATAAAAAAATAAAAATTTAAAAAATAAATAAATAAATAAAAATTAAAAAAAAAAAAAAAGAAAGAAACCAAGGGCCACGTCCCTTCCATAGTTCTTTCCCCTAATACCCCCTTCTTACTAACTAGGTGCATTGTTTTCCTTATTTTTCCTCCTGCATTTAACAATGACTGGAAACATGTTACCTGCCAAGTCTTGAAATTGGGCATGTGGGGTTTCTCCCACAGTCCATGATCATGTCAACAGCAAGGGGAACACAGGCTGTATATTCCCTCATTTCAGGGTGAGGAATGTTCTCCACCTCCTGGGAAAACCCAGGGTTCTGACTCACGGGAGTGGAAAGGAAACTGACCTTAAGAATCCTTTTGAGATACTGTGACTTTTTGCCCATCAGTGTTGGGATCTGTTTCTCTCTCTCTTACAAGCATTCCCTGGGGTTTGAGGGCACGAATGATGACTGACTCAGGCTGGCTGGCATTTATTACACCTTTACTCCATGCCAGGTGCTGTCGTAAAGCAATTGACATAGAAAATGCACTGCAGCCCTCTGAGTCACTGTTCACTTGGTAGGTGATAGGAAGCCAGGGCAGATGCGGTTCAGTAGCCTGAAGTCACACAGTTAGAGCTGGAATATGAACGTAGGCATGTGATTCCAAAGTCGTGTCTGACTCATGCTGTGCTTCTCCCTGCCTGCGAGCACAGACTTGTCCTACAGACCATACAGAGGGCTGCAGGGTTTCCTTTCCCTGGGTCCTTGGAGCGGTCAGAGTTGGTAGGTGGGAAAAGTGCATCCGAATTCCCGTCTACTTAGAGTGTTCTCCACAGCAGACAGGAAGTGCCCTACATACAAAAATGGTTTCCATTAAGATAAATAGCCCGAATCTAGGGGACTCTGTGACAACCAGTAAAAGACATGAATTAAGAGTTTGATAGTTCTTACGTGGTTTCATTTTTTTCATTTTTTTCACTTTCTCTAGGTTAAAAAGATCAAGTGGCATGAGCAGCCTTTTGGGGAAAATTGGAGCCAAGAAGCAGAAGATGAGCACCCTAGAGAAGTCCAAATTGGACTGGGAGAGCTTCAAGGAGGAAGAGGGCATTGGCGAGGAACTAGCCATCCATAATCGAGGGAAGGAGGGGTAAGAACTAGTAGATTCTGCTGCTCTGAAAATTCTAAAAAATCTGAAATAGTTGATTGTAGACAGGCCACCCAGGCTAAATACGCACTTTTCGTGGTGCAGCGAATTTTGTCAGTTTGTTGGCAAAGCTCTGTTCTAACGTGGGGCCGGTGCTCTGGGTGAGAAAAGAGCCCTGGGGGTGCGGTAGGGAAACAGCCCCGCTCTCGGGCCAATCATATTTGCCAAGCCGAGCTCACCAAATTGACGGGCAGCTCCCGTGAACTGTGAGTCACCTCATTTGTCACATGTTCATATCTGGCTCACCATACCAGCCTTGGCCTGATCAGAGTGATTTGGTCTTCTGAAAAGCCAGACCGCCCCCAGGCTTCCAGAGCAGAGCCAACAGAGTGCCTGGATGTTGTCGTCTTATTGCGGGTTGTTTCTGTCCGTGTCATTGTGGCCCAGGCTGGGGCTCCAACCTGTATGACACGCCAGCCCTCACACGGCCCCTGGCTGCCACTTGCACCCCTCCTCTTCACATTGGAATACAAAGAGGATGTCGATAACACTCTGTAGTCCAGAATATCGAGAAAGGCAGTGTTCAGTGAGCATTTAGGAACCTCGGAGGAGCTAAGAAGCAAAGTTACTGCAGAACAGGGTCTGTGGCTCGGGGTCATCACTCTCTTCTGCTATCGGTGAAAAGTGTCATGTGGCTGTCAGTCTGGGTCCTCCCTGCCCCAGCCCCTCACCAGGAAGGGCTCTCCTTGCAGCACACAGAGCATTTCTGAAGCTCAGCTCCTTTGCCTGCGAATTGGGGTAATGATACCACGCTGGGGGTGAGTGCGAGGCTCTCCTGATAACGCATGTAGCACGTATATGATGCATACATGTAATGTACATGGAGCACATAACATGCTTTGTAGAGCACAAAGCATGCATTAAGTGGTAGTCATTAGGTTCTGTGTCAGCTAAGTTATAATACAGACAGGTAAGAGGTTTATTTTCTGGGTCACATTTCTAAATTTGGCTTCGAGGTTATTTGAATGAACTTAGGAGCTGATCAGTATGTTTACTTTTTTTTTTTTTTAATTTATTTATTTGTCAGAGGGAGAGAGAGCGAGCGAGCACAGGCAGACAGAGTGGCAGGCAGAGGCAGAGGGAGAAGCAGGCTCCCTGCCGAGCAAAGGAGCCCAATGTGGGTCTCGATCCCAGGATGCTGGGATCACGACCTGAGCTGAAGGCAGCCGCCTAACCAACTGAGCCACCCAGGCGTCCCTTTGATCAGTATGTTTAAAAAATTTTTCTGTTAGGGGCACCTGGGTGGCTCAGTGGGTTAAAGCCTCTGCTTTCGGCTCAGGTCGTGGTCCCAGGGTCTTGGGATCGAGCCCCACATCAGGCTCTCTGCTCTGTGGAGAGCCTGCTTCCTCCTCTCTCTCCCTGCCTGCCTCTCTTGCTTACTTGTGGTCTGTCTGTCAAATAAATAAATAAAATCTTTAAAAAAAAAAAAATTATTTTCTGTTAAATGACTTTATGAGCTTGGTTCACCATCAGACTTCTGAATCAGTCTATCGAAGATGGAATGCCACAGGACAGAGGCGGAAGTGTCAGAGTCTTCTGAGGAAGGCCCAGGACAAAGCACAGGCAGGAGCTGCTGTTATCTAGAGAAGGCCTCTGAGGTCTGCCCCAGACCTCCTCATCTTTGACTCTGCTCTGGTTGCTCACAGCTCGTTCCTCTTCTCCACGTCTTCCCGATGATCTAAGGCAGCAGGGACCTGCTAGCGTGTATGACGCTTTATTGGTCCTCTGAGTATTATTTATATGGGTCGGACAATGTTCTTTCTGCTCAGGTTAATAGAGGTCTTATAAAAGTAGGGAGTGGTGCCATTGAAGATAAGCAGAGCTAATAATATGTAGACTGGAGGAGAAAACAAGATTAAAAAGACATCTGCCCAATGAGGACTTTTCAGGTCATGGAAAATCACGTAACTGGGTTCAGGAACTACTAACAGCTTTTAAGCGCCCTGGTTTCCCCGCCTTCTCTGAGATTCTTACCCCCACCAGACGATTCCACCCATCTGATTGTGTTTTTCCAGTGCAGATCTGATGACTTCTTTGCTCTGCCTTGGGCTCTTCTCACCTTCCCTCTAGTGCCTGCCCCCACACCTCCACTCACTTGCCTTTCCTAGCTTTTGCAAGAAGATTAAAGGGGCCCAGCCTTCCAGGGAACAGGGTGTAGCTCTGGTTCTTAACTTGGCTTAGCATGAGAATCGTCTTGGGGGGCTGGTTTCAGAGTTGGGGTGACAAGGCCACTCCTACGTAGAGCTGCTGAATTGAGAGTCACAGAGACTTGTATCTTTAACTCACTCCTTGGGTGCTTCTGATGCACAGCCAGGGTTGAGAATCACTAGACTGTAGCTTTGAAATTCTACAGATGAGAGCAAGAGCTGCTGGCTGAGCCTTTCCAACACATACATAACTAGAAAGCCAAGTTCAAAACCAGGAATGTCAAGAAGGCAAGAAGATTTCTCCGGAGAAGTGTGCCCAGTGAGTGCCAGAGTGTTGAAGGGAAGGAAGGACAAGAACCAAGCCTGTAAGGTTTGTTTGGGCATAGGCAAGTCAGGCCCCCGAATTCTCTTACACAGATGCCAGCCACAGCAAAGGCACTACCCGAGAGGGGATACTCTGAGGGAGTATGTGAAGAGTCCCAAGGGCATCCCCTAGAGTAAAAGTCCTCTTTGCTGAAGCCAGAAGTGGGGAAGTCATACTTGGTAACATCCCAGCAGAGCTCCCTGTGAGTGTTGATTGAACTCTGCTGTCTATAAGACCTTTTCGCAAGGACCAAAATTAAATTGATCTCTTATACAAGAATTCAGGTCATAAAGAGTGGTAAAAATATTCCTGTTACACAGTCCTGAGTAAAATAAGATTGGATTGAGAATAAAAGCTTACATCATGCTTTTAATGTTTTGGTACTAACTCCAATTCAGTCAATGCTAACACATTTTTCCCTTTGTAAAGACTGGATAGAATTTGAAGCATACTGCTCAGTGTTGGGTTATCATCGTCCAGTTATTTTTTTTTTTAAAGATTTTATTTATTTATTTGTCATAGAGAGAGAGCGAGAGAGAGCGAGCACAGGCAGACAGAGTGGCAGGCAGAGGCAGAGGGAGAAGCAGGCTCCCTGCCGAGCAAGGAGCCCGATGTGGGACTCGATCCCAGGACTCTGGGATCATGACCTGAGCCAAAGGCAGCCGCTTAACCAACTGAGCCACCCAGGCGTCCCCGTCCAGTTATTTTAAAGGCAGTTTTGCCGTCTTGAAATACACACACAAGCAGACAAAGTACCTGGAGATACCACAGGCACAGGACCAGGTCTGTTCTCAGATCTGTATCTGATAACTTCCATTATCTTCATCCTTCGCAGAAAATATACCAGAACTTTCATTAAATGTTCCCATGAAGGGACAGCGATTAACACATTGAATTAGAAAACAACAACTATATACCAGTTAAAAGAGACACATCGAAAACAGCAGGATGTAGAATTGGTGAAAATAAAAAAGATGGGCGACAGGATAAGCCGTGCAGCACGAGCCAAAAGAAAGCTGCTGTTGGACAAAACAGACTTGGAGACAAAAGCGTTACCAGAAATAAAGAGGCCTCATAATGATGGAAGGGCTCGGAGCATCTGGGAGATCCAAAGGCTCATGCTCAGATGTCCCCCTGGGCATTAACCCCCGGACCACACTCCTTCCCACTCCAGCTGTGCTCCCAGCAGAAATTCCGTTGTGTGTTCCCCTCAAAGACAAGTGTAAGGACTTCAGTGTTGGTGCTTTTCATAATATCCCCAAACTGGAAGCAACTCAAGTACCTATCAGTAATGCGACAGGCAGAATGTGAAGATCGAACTGGCGTTATTACATGGTTCGTGAATCAGGCAGCGTCCCGTCTGCCAGGTAGAGGGGAGCACCAGAGGGCTGCAGAAAGGGAAAGGCTGTTAAAGTCAGGACAAGGAAGTCATAAATAGAAAGAAGGATTATTTCAGGTGAGGTCACCTCCATCTGGGGACAAAAGGGTTTTAGTAGGTGGATTACCTCACCTTCCTTTGGAGGATGAAGGCCCAGGTGACATATAACCTTATCAGTGCTGACCAGAAAATTCCTGACTGACCAGTGAAAGGTTACATTCCTGGAGGAGGGTTGAAACTGCAGTGAGGTTAGGTATTAAGTCTGGGTTGACTGACTTTGGGATTTTAACCTACTTGACACCATTTTGGGCCTCAGGTTTTAACAGTTTATAGATGGGGATACTCTCTAGCAATTGGAACGAACACGGGTAAATTTTAATAACATAGTAATGCCAAGTTCACACAGCATGATCTCATTTATATAAAGGTCAAAAACAGGCAAAAGTAGTGCATCTGTTGACTCACTTTGTGAAAGAAGCAAGTCACAGAAGAATTCACAGTATAAGTCTATTTATGTCAAGTTCAGAATTAGGCCCAATTAGGCCATAATGTCGAGGGCACAGAACCTTCAAAGGCAAGCAAGCTCGCACCTGGCCGGGCTGGCACCGGCGGGAGACTTATGCAGGGCCTCTTCCGGCTTCCCGCATACCGTTTCTTCATCTGCCGATGGCCACGTGAGCACTTGCTTTATGACGGGGCGTTTGCCTTCCCTGTTTTATTCACTTTAATCTGTGTGTTACATTTTGTGGCAAAACTGAATTGAAACGGGTGCCTGGGTGGTGCGGTTGGTCAGGTGTCCGACTCTTGATTTCAGCTCAGGTCACGATCTCAGGGTTGTGAGATCAAGCCCCGTGTTGGGCTCTTCGCTCAGGGGGGAGTCTGCTAGAGATTCTCTCTCCTTCTGCCCCTCCCCACCCCAACTCTCTTTCTCTCTCTCAGATGAATCTAAAAAACAAAACAAAACAAAAAACCAACTGCAGTTGAATTTAAATCCTGGCTCTGCTACCAATCTGCCGTGTGCTGTAGCCCATGTCTTCGTCTATAAAGCAGAAATTCTTCAGTATACTATACCTCTCAAGTTTATGATGAGAATTAAATAAGAACAGGAGTTGTCTGGTGTGTTTATAAATATCAGGAGTCCTCTGCTCACTCTTCTTTCTCCCATCTGCCGTTCCTGACCACACTGTCAGGGGCGTCACTGCAGATGGGAAGCCAGTGCCTTATCCCTTTAAATTCCCTCATGATGTCTTCCTGTCAGTCCTTCAGGAATGCTTTCCACAGAGGTGGCAAATACGGCTTGGGGGCATATTCAAGCCTCCCTGGCTATTCCCTCTTCCTTCCCTGGGCTTTTAAACTTGGGACATCCCAGGGCTGAGCTCTGGGCAGCTGTCTGTCCTCGCATTCCCTGCAGACCACCCCCCAGCCCCCCCACAGAGCTTACTAGTCCCACGGCTTAGGTGCTGCATTCTGCTGATGACTCCCAGAAAAGCTTTCCCTTGCATAACCATTCCACTAAGCTCCAGACTCCCATACCAACTGCTGGGTTGACATCTCCATTTGATGTCCAAGACACACAGCAAACTTAGCCTGCAAAACCAAATACCTGCCTTTCTTTCCATGAACTCTCCTTCCACAGACTTCTCAGAAATTGACACCATTACCATCCCCCCAACTGTTAAAAACCTAAGAGTCATCCTTGCTTTCCTCTTCCAGCTCACATGCTGAAAAGCCAGTAGACAGTCATATCGTAAAATACTTTAGTCCATGCCCTCTGACCAGCCCCACTGCCACCACTCTAGTACAGGCCATAGACATCTGTCGTGGTCCCTGCTTCTGTCTGTCCATCCCCTTCCCTCCCTCCTCCCCCACAGTAGCTAGAAGGATTTTTTAAATGCAAACTATTTTTCCTCTGTTCCCTGCTGGAAGCCCCCAGCAGCCCTTGCAGTCAGTGTTCAGCTCCTTCCCCTAGCATTCTAGGCCCTTCCAGAACTGGCCCCACCCACCTCATATCCCCTTCAGCCCTACTTATGATGGCTCAGCCTCTGTAGGGTTCCTCCAGCTCCTTCTCCACGATGGCACGCTCTTGTCACTAAGGGTTTGACTCGGATGCCACTCTCTGGAACCCCCCCCCCCCCGCCAGGAACCGTCAGTCATATCACTGTGTTGGAGTGTGTCATCATCTTCTATTTCGTATACAGTGAGCCTCCACCAGCACAGGTGCCACAGAGCAGGTGCTGAGCCACCTCACTGTCTAAATGCCTGACCCAGTGGCCCCCAGACAGTCTTGACTCCATTATGGAACCCAGTAGGACAAGAATCAGCCCCTCCAGAGAAGAGGGGATGATCCATCAGAGTGATGTCTCTGCCCAGGCATCCTTTCCAGGCAGCAGAGTTGTTTAAAAAAAAAAAAAAAAAATGCCCGTACCCAAGACGGTCAGTCATCCACCCAGCAAAGAGCCGCTGCTCTTGCCCTGAGCTCCAGCCCCCCGGGCCGGCCCAGCATTTCTAGAGCAGCGTTTAGCACTTGCTGCCTCCAGTCCCATCCCTGACCACACAGCTTCCCTGGCAGCGGGCACGGCCAACCGAGCTAGAGGCCGGCAGGCCTGGGGCAGGAATCGTGGCACAGTGCCTGAGTGGACTGCAGGCCTGGGCTTGGCTGCCGCTGGCAAACAAATGGAAGGTCAGCTGAAGGTCAGGGAGCAAGATGTTTGGAAACCAGGTGTGTTTGTGATGCGGAGAGGCATGAAGGAGAGCCCAGAGAAAATCATTTTTTCTCCAGTCTCCCTCCATGACCCCAGGAGTCACACTCTCAGTACCACCACCAGCATCTGGTGAGATGGGAGGAAAGCAGGGAGAGAAACTTAATTAAAGTCACCATTCTTCTACTCTGGGCCTCAAGAGGTTTCCAGGTTGCGTACTCTCCCTCCTTGTTGGCCTGGATCTCAAATGGTTGGTACCAGAAAAATAATTTGGGTCAGAAGATCAAAAGATGCCAGAACCTGTTGTATCTAACCTGGTTCTGAAAGGAAAAGCTAGAAAGTCCCTTAGGTTTTGGTACTATTAGCATGTTTGATTAATGAAAGTAAAGAGCCACTTCCTCATAAATGGGACACATAGAGCAGTAGTGGCAAGAAGGGATGATGTCCCCCACCCACAGCCCCTAGCTCCCCAGCGGACTGGTCCCAATCAGGCTGGGTCCCCAGGAGTTCCGGGCCCAGACCAGAAAGGCGCCCCTGCTCTCGTCAGCTGATGCTTGTGTTCTGGGGCTGTAACCCACTTAGGGTGCCTGAACACTTCCTGAAGTGCGATTTAAATAGGCCATCTACCTGGGCCACCTTGGAGGAGGCGGCCTGCCCCACAAACCCTTTGGTCTGCTGGCCCCTGTTGCAGTTGTCCCGGGGTATGAGGCTTGGTAGTGATGCAGTCAGGTCAGAAATGGGAAGGAAGAACCCTCAGTGCTCAGCTGTTCTTTATTGTCTACGGAGCACTTCCCACAGGCTCACTGCACCGTCCGCGGGGTACTATCATTTTTATTCCTGTTTGACAGAGAAGAAAAATAAGGCATGGAAATTAAGTATCTTGCCCAATGCAAACAAATAGTAAATATCAGAGCTGCTCTCATCCTTGTCACCTTTCCTGTCTCGGCTGGCAGTGGGGAGGAGGCGGGGAAGGGGCTGGTCCATGTCCGATAGAAGTTTGGTTCCTGCGAAGCTCTTGGCTGGATGCTGTTAGCAGCTGCACATGGTTCTGAATGGGGAGATGAAGTCGCCAGGCCTGCCTTGATGGCCTTTGTCTGGGTTGCCCTCGAGAATTCAGTTGTGTTCTGCACATGCGCCTCTCCTGGCTGCCTGAATCCTCCCCTGAACCTGAGCTCTGCCTGCACCTGCCTGCATAGCCCCCAGCCTGGCTTCAGTCTTGAGAGTCTCCAAGGCGGCTGGACCTGGCACCGGTCCAGCACCGCTCCAGGAACTGGCGGGGCCATCATTCATGCTCGGGAGATCCTCATTGAAGTCTCACTTCCTCCTTAGAGGACAATCAAGAAGAAGAACCACAAATGCTCAAAGCCACGTACTTCCTCTTCCTTCCCTCCATGCACACTGACAGATAGCACTGGGTAATGACTCTCTTGAAACACGTCCTAAAGTCCTCTCTAGCCAGGGTGCACCCTTTCTTTCCTGCTGAACTTCAAGGGGCAGTTAGGGCTATCATAGTACTGATTCCCATCTCAACCTTCACCCAGGGCTGGTGAACCACGGTGGGGGAGGATGGTGGTTGTAGTGTGGCCGAGCCCTTCGGTCCATTTTGGTTAGCAGCCTCCTCTGGAGAATCACGGCCCCTTTGGTGATGGGTGGAAGGCAAGTGAGATGTCGGCTGTCTGCTTCCCCGCCACAGTCCGCCTTGTCTTCTCTCTTTATCCAGAGGGGGTCCATGGTGTCTGTGGCTTTCCTGTCTGCTGGGGAACCTGAAATTTCCATTTAGCCGGGCGTCCTGTGTTTCAGTGGCTAAATCTGATGGCTAAATCAATGACATAAATCTGAGGGCTTATGTCAAACCTAGGAGCAGGTCCTACTGTTTGTTTCCAGGCATTCTGGCCTCTGATTGGCAGTGTGGACACATCAGCTTATTCCTGATCCCTGACCTGGTCGCTGATAATACCCATCAAGAGACCTGGCTGCTCCCCTCTGGGATCTGTTGTCCTCAGGACCCTGGCAGAAGCTGGCTTCCCAAAACGACAGTTTCGTTCAGTGCACACAGCAGCCCTCCAGAGTATGGATGGTGATTCGTTTTCTTTTCTTCTCTTGGCAGTATTAGGAAACCGAATTGGCAGAGTTGATGTGGTTTATGCAGAGTCCCATAGCTGGCCAGTGGCGTCAGGGTTTGAACTCAGAGCCACCTCTGCCTCTGCGGGAAGTCTTGGGGGGTCGGGCCTCAGCTCGCAGGGCAGCCCAGGAGGGCAAGCAGGCCCCGAACCCAGCCAAGGAATACTACAGGCTCCTGAGCCTGCTGACATTCTCGCCATAAACATAATGACCTTGTAATGACAGATGCACATTTTACACAGTGTAACAAAAGAAAAATGAGTGCAGAGATTCAATTATGTCTGCTATTTTCAATGCCAGTTTTGCTCTCTCAATAGATTAATTAGCAGCAGAGACGCGCCCCCCCCCACTCCCGGGCAGGACGCGGCCCACGTTATGGCAAGAAGGTACATTAAAATGCAGCTGTGTCTCATTAAGCTGCCAGCCGCTCCTCCTCTGCCCGCTTCTGCCCTGCGCCTCCTTCCTTCCCATCCCGCCTGGGAGGACCTGGGGAAGCTGCGTCTGCTGAACCTGGCCCCGGATCCCGAGCACCGGCCTTTTGAGGGGCCCCTGTAGGTGGACTCTGGGTGGCTGCTCTGGCTCTCATTCCCCTAGAGAAACTCCGGGGAGGCCTCTTCTGGACCCACGTGGGCAGAGGACACTGGAGAGGAGCAGGGGAAGGAAGGAGAGCACTGGAGGCAGTGGAATCCCTTTAAAGTGAGCACTTTATGTGCCCACCAGAGCGTCACGACAGCCCCAGAAAGTCGTTCCTACAAAGCCCTGTTTCTTCCATTGCCAGATGCTCCTTTTCTCGGTTTGATGTACCATAGATAGGCAGGATGCGTACTTTCCTCTCCCCGACCATCTCAGCCCATCACCAAGACCAAGAAACACGGCATCGCTGTTTTGCTTTTGAGAAAAATGAGGCGAGAGATGTTGAGCCCTTGACCTGCGTGGCCCAGCTGATGGGTAACAGAGGCCCCCACTGAGTCCATGCTTGACTCAGCCTGTGTTCTTCTGTACCTAAAACCTTGTTACAAAACCACCGCGTTTTCCTGCCGCTGAACCTCCGGACAGGTGGTTGCTCTCTTTTCCATTTTACTTGCAGTGACCTCGGAGCCAGAAGCATCGTTGTTTAGACCAAATTCGAGTGGTTTGGATGTTCCTGGGCGAGTCATGGGTGGTCACTCCGGGCACCAGCTGTGGTCATCTGTTTGCATTTGCTCTAACTCGGGGAGCCCGCCGGTCAAGGGGATACCTGGGGGCGGGACAGTGCAGAGGAGACGGTTTTCTCCTACAGGAACCTGCCCACAAACATCTTATATTTTCTTCCAGGTACATTGAACGGAAGGCTTTTCTAGACCGAGTGGACCACAGGCAGTTTGAAATCGAGCGAGATCTCAGGCTGAGCAAAATGAAACCCTGATGTTAATATGGGAAACCAATAGCAGCTTAATCCTGTTTACAATGTGAGCTTCTGGTGCGTCTGTGAAATGTTTCCGGTGTTTCTCATCCAACTGTTTCCCAGCAAGGTCTTTTTTCTACATTGAATTTCTGCCTTTGTATCTTGACCTCACGTGGTTTCATCCATTTTACTTTTAAAAGTTTGTCCTTGAAAAAAATAAAAATAAAAGTTGGTCCTGCGAGAGGCTGGTGAAGATGAGGACAGCACTGGCCTTCCCTTTGTTCTCCTGTGAAGGCCACCAGCCAGGCCCGCACGTCCCAGCCTACCTGCACTGGCCCCTAGGAGGAGAGCCGGCCACCCTAGGGGTGAATTTCTGGGGCCTGTTTTGGAGTCAGCCTTGCCCCAGAGAACAAGGGAGGGAGGCTCACGAGGGTGGGTGGAATGCCAAGTCCCTGGCAGTTTTGTTCTTGATCCGCTGCTGCTTCTCTCCTGCCCTCTTCCTCTCTCTGAACGGGATTCCTACTTACTAGTATAAGGTTAGGCTGAAAATAAGCATGTATTATTGCTGAATTAGAGACATTTTTTTCCTCTTCCCAAAGTTTCAAGTCAGTTTAAGATGTGCCCCCACCTCAATAATTCTTTTGTCGTTCAAAGAAGACTACAGAAGACTTTTTTATACTCTTTAGGAAAATTTAAATTCCAAACTTAATAGTAATAAAGCAGTAAACCCCACAGTTTGCTTTTGGGGTGTTTGTGTCAGGGTGTCCTGAGTAACACGGACAGGTTTAGGGGAAGGTAGGGTTCCGAAGACTGGGAGTCAGTCCCTGCCTGGACATGTACCAGCCTTGTGACCTTGACCACAGCTGGGCTTTCTGAGCCTCTGTTTTCTGTTCTGTAAATGGTACGAGGAACACCACTACCTCGTAGTAAGGCTGAGATGAGCTAATGACACACCTGGGGTTCCCCCATCCAGTCCTCGGATACGTGGTCAGAAGCTCATGGCAACCAAGCCCTCATCCTCAACACTGCATAGTTAGGAGGCCATGAAACTTACTACTCAGCAAGGTAGTTTACTGGCTGCATTGGAACACATTGTCTGTTCACATCCACTCCTATAAAGGATTTTCAAAGTGGCCAGAGAGCCCTTCGGGCCAGCATCAGAACAGGCGGCTGTGAGGCCTCGGTTATGGTCCTGTGCAAGATACAGGAGTAACGGGGAAGTCCTGCAAGGTAAAACAAGGCAGCGCTCTGTTGAGGACAAGGACATCCAGACCCGCAGGAGCCACAGCCCAGACTGAGACGCCAGTCCTGCCGTGTGGCATCCTCCAGGCATCGTCCTCTGCTCACTGCCCTTCACCTTCCGGGCCCTGGGGCCTCCAGTCTGTGCTCCCTCCCGCGGTTCTTCGTCTCAGCCGCCGGGCCACAGCAGCGGTGCGAGAGCCGGCGCCTCATCGGGGTTGAGAAATGATCTGGAATCCCCCCAAATAAATGGTGCTGAGCCCATCGCAAGTTAGGGTTTTGTTTCTTTAGCAAATCTTCATGCCTTTGAAACCACCGAGATTAGGACAGTAGCTGCAAGACAATCTTATGGATTGTCTCCCTCCCAATCCTATCTTGTTTCATTTTCCCCCCCCTGGGGAAATGGCATGGTTCTTGGCATGGTGGGTTTGCTTTTCTTGCTGTGCTCCAAGGTGTGGAGAGAGAAGGCGGATGAGTCAGGGAACGTCCTAACGTGTTTGCCCTTCAGTTTCTGTCCATGAGCTGGCCCTCACATAGGCGTCCCTGCTGGGCCCTGTATTAGATGAAATTGACGGCCGCACAAAGGTTTGTTCCTTTCTGCCGTCTCGACTTAGTGGGTCTTTGCCCAGCGGGTTTGCTACATACATCTGACCTCCACTCGGTGACTTTTTACACATCTACGCGTCTTTTAGTAAGCCCCCCGCTCCCCAATCCTGCATGGCCACCACCAGCCACCAGACTTCGGGAGGCTCTGGGCTCATCAGGGCCCCACCGACCCCTCCCTGTAGACTAGGCAGGCTGCCGCAAGCAGAAGCAGTAGGGTTCTTGTATAGCAAAACAGCAAGCACCGTAAGCAAGTTGAGAGAACCCCACTCTTTACTCTCCAAAGCCACATGCAAGCCTTCCTGACACCCTGAAACCATGTGTCTTGCACTAAGTGGAAAATAAACTCCAAGTGGCCAGTGAAACAGCCTTACCCCTTTTGGCAGAATCCGGCCGCTTGTCAAGGAATGTGCAGCTATTTACTCCATTTTTTTTTTTTTAAGATTTTATTGATTTATTTGATGGAGAGAGAGAGAGAGGGAGATCACAAGTACACAGAGAGGCAGGCAGGGGTGGGGGGAAGCAGGCTCCCTGCTGAGCAGAGAGCCTGACGCAGAGCTCCATTCCAGGACCTTGAGATCATGACCTCAGCCTAAGGCAGAGGCTCAACCCACTGAGCCACCCAGGCCCCTTTCTTACCCCATTCTTGTCACAGATGCCCTTTCTGCCAGCTTTGTGCATCTTTTTTTTTTTTTTTTAAAGATTTTATTTATTTATTTGAGAGAGAGGCAGTGAGAGAGCATGAGCGAGGAGAAGGTCAGAGGGAGAAGCAGACTCCCCGTGGAGCTGGGAGCCCGATGCGGGACTCGATCCCGGGTCTCCGGGATCATGACCTGAGCCGAAGGCAGTCGTCCAACCAACTGAGCCACCCAGGCGTCC
>PISX010025548.1:0-11825 GCA_004024625.1 Mellivora capensis | reverse complement strand
CCAGCTTTGTGCATCTTGCTTCCGTGTTCCCAGACATTCACAGTTAAAACAGTTTCATTTGCCTTGACTTCAGCTGCCTCTCTCTTCATCTCCATAGAACCTCTTGAAAAGTCACCTGCATTGGGGCGTCTGGATGGCTCAGTTGGTAGAGCATATGACCCTTGATCTCGGGATTCTAAGTTCGAGCCCCAGGTTGGCTGTAGAGATGGCTTAAAAATAAAATCTTTAAAAAAAAAAAAAAGTCACTTGTGTTGAACTAAGTTCATCGTATTGATGAAATCGCTTCCTGTGGCTGATACAGGTACAGGTGTGTCTGTGTGTGCCCACGTGTGTCATCCTGCAATGAGACTTTTAAAAGCAGCTTCGAAGCCGGCTGTCGTGTGTGTCTCACCAGCCGACGCTGGATCATCTGACTGCCCCCAGCAGGAGCGGAGGCTGGAACCTGTTGTGGAAGACGAGGGTGGAATTAGGTGATCGGTGATAAGTCAGTGGTACCCAGAACACTCAATTCTTCATAATAAACCAACAGGCATTTCTCCATTTGGTCCTTAAAATTGTCACCAAGGAGTGGGTAGGCTCAGAGATGAGAAGTGATGGGCCATGTGTTGGTGGTTGTTGAATCTGAGTGAGGAAGACAGCCTGTCCTTTACACTATTCTCTGTACTTCTCTTTGGATTTGAGTTTTTAATAATGAATTGTTTTTTATTTTGTTTTTCAATTGTGCCAGAGAGAGAACGGAGCTGTGTATAGGAAAGAACTAAGAAGTGCCCAGCTGTTCCAGGGCAGAATGGGCGGCCTTCCAGAGCCCCGCTCCCACCCTGCAGGTCTGACCGTGGCCAGGAATGTAGTGGCGGGAACACTCCCCGCCTCCCCAGATGGTGGGCTTGTTTTAACAACTCGGAGCCTGGTCTTTGCAGATTACATGTTGTCCCATCTCCTAGACCCCTCTGCCCCCTATGTTTGCTTGCTGTTGTGGCTCAATTCCCAGCGACAGAACCCGGCCAGCAAGACTGGTGCTGGGGCAGGGGCATGAATGGCTGTTTCTCCTAAGTGTAAACCAGGCCCCAGGAGACGGGAGTCTTCCCAGCCCTGCCTGACCTCGCGCAGCATGCCGGGCACTCTGGCTGCAGAGTGGCGTGGGCCTCAAGTCTCCTGTGACCACCCTCAGGCCTTCCTCTTGGTCGGCTGTGCTCCTGCCTAAGCCCCGTCCATGCCCTTGGTGGCACCTGCCTTCATGGCCATCGTGGCCACCTGTCCCCAGCTCTGGCCTTTCCTGGTGGGCCCCCTGAGGCCAGCGGGGTAGTGGGGCCACCAGAGGTGTTAACCATGTTCAATCCAGAATCCTCTTTTCCATCTGTCCTGATTGAACGGTGGCAGACACCATCTAGCCCACAGTTTCTTTGTTTGTTGTTTTTTTTTTAATTTTTAAAAGATTTTACTTATTTACTTGAGAGAGAACACGAGCAGGGGACGGGGTGGGGGTGCAGATGGGCAGAAGGAGAGGTAGAAGCAGCCTGCCAGCGGAGCAGGGAGCCCAACGGGGCTCGATCCCAGGACCCTGGGATATGACCTGAGCCAAAGGCAAATGCTTAATGACTGAGCCACCCAGGCACCACCTAGCCCACAGCTTTTAAATACAAGTGGATACTGTTGTATCTAGCTATTCACATCCACATTTAGTGAAAAGTCTTCTGCCTAACTCCGAAGGAAGCAATTTCCCTTTGCCCTGGGGTAAGGAAGTAGAAAGACCGAGGCAGTGCTAAGAGGCAGTTGGGCAGGGCACTGTGGGCCTTGGGGCCATGGCCTGGTATGAATGGCAGGGGGGACGGCCCAAGGACACATCCTGGCTGGGCCATGGCCTGTGGAGAATCCCTGAAGGTTGTTTCCTGGCCTTGTCATCTTTGTCTTCTCCTTGCCCCAGATGGGTGTGTCAGATTTCTAGGGCATCTGATGCCTTCCCAATGTTGAAAAAACTGCCCCCAAACAGCATAAGGTCAAAGAATAAAACGGCTTCCTTATGCGATTCTGCTCACCTATTTCCTAAGAAACACAGTGCTCCAATTAGGAGTGCGCCATAAGGTCTCTAGGGAAGAAGAGACGGCATGGCGGGCTGAATTGTGCGTGAGCTGATCGCCGTGGGAGCGGATGCGGGGGGCCTGGACTGGGAGCCCTGGCGGGCAAGTGGTGGAGAGGTCCCACCACCAGCTGCTTCCTCGCGGACCATCTGTCAGATCCTCCTCATTTTTCACAAGAGGAAACTTGCCTGAGGTCAGACTGCGAAACCACCGGTGATCACACCTGCATCTCGTGACTGGAGGGTCAGATGGGGGCCGGGCAGGCCAAGCAAAACTGCCTTTCACCGCCTTCTGGCTCCAGACCCGCAGACCTGAGTGCAGGGGCCGGAAAAACCAAAGACTGGGAGGTGCTTGCGGTTGGGGAGTGGCCGCGGGCGCTCCCAGTGCCAAAAGTTTGTGGCAGAAGGACCCCAGAGGTGTGGGCATACCCCGTTGACTTCCAACTCTGCCCCCGCCCTGGGGCAGCGGCCCAGCTACTCTCTGCAGCGGAGACACCCCGAGGCCTTGTCCAGACAGGCCTCTGCTCAAGTGTCACTTCAGGCTTAAGCTGTGCTCCGGAACCAGGTTTCTGTGCTGAGCAAGGTACCCAGGGTTGCCCTCTTGGGAGGCCGCCTGGTTTCAGGGAGTGCGGGGAGGACGGACCCGGTGCCCAGTTGACAGATCCTTGGACAGTCCAGGAATCCTAACTGCCTCTCCCACTGTACCTCCTTCCCTGGGTGTGCTCACACTTCCTCCCTCCGACTTCTCTGTAAAGCCTTTTCTTTTTTTCGTGCCCTCCTAGGGCAACTTAGATCCCAAAATACTCTCAGCTGCGATCTTCGGGCACAAGCACATCGACCACCACAAGGAAGATGGAATGTGGGAGTCCAGGAGAGTCTGCCCTGCTTCCCTGCAGCCTGGAATGGCCCACACCACCGAGACCCTTTCAGGATCTCCTCTCTGTGGTCTGCCAGCCAGCATTCCTTGTGTTGTCACCTCAGAAAGCTGATGGGGTCCACTGTGAGCCATGCTGAAGTAAGGTACAAGGGGACGGGGAGGGGGGGTGGAGCACCGTCCCGGTTGTCCTGCCTCTAACCTTCAACCCTAATCCTGTGCTGGGATCCAGGGCCAAGTCCCTCTGAGTCTCAGACACCTTGTTCAGAAGGCTGCTCAGAGCCTCGCTCACAGGCTTATTAAACAAAACACACTCTCCAAGTGTTAGGTTACTCTGATTACATTGTGCACCTGCCCCCAGCTCCCCAAGACAGCCAGGCTTCTGTGAACATAAATTAGCACTTTGGCGATGTCTAATCTGGGACTGCTGTCAGCCCCTGACACCGCAGCTTTACTCCTGGGTTGACATCCTGGAGAAGCAGCACAAGGAGGCAGGCCCCTTGGTGATCACTAAAATCGGTCATGAAGCAGTCACACGGTGCAACACGGGACAGCGGTGGGCCGAGTGAGGAGGGCCGCACATCAGCACAGATGAGCCTCGTAAGCAGCGCTGAGGCGAAAAGCCAGCAGCATCAGTCCTAACGTGTGATCCCAGTTATACAAGTTCAAAAACACGAACATGGAGGTGATGGTTGCCCCACACTGCCAATGCACTAAATACCACTGAATTGTACACTTTGAGATGGTTGATTTTATGTTACGTGACTCTCACCTCAAAAAAAAAAAAATGTTTTAACTTGCAAAAGATATACCTTGGTTCAGAATATAAGAAGGGTATATAATTACATATATATAAACATGTATATAAGTATAATTATATATAATGAATGGGTGATCGACACTAAACTCAGCACAGCCGTTACCTCTCATGGGATAGGGAAGGTTCTGTGATCAGAGAAAAGGAGCTTTGTTAACAGATGTCGTTTTTTATATCTTAAATTGGGAGGCGAGGACATGGATTTTTCTTATGTTATTCATTATGCCTTTATTTTCTGAAGTATTTCAAGATAATTTTTTAAAAAAGAAAGACAACCTCCCGTTTAGACTTCCCCTATCCATCTCACAGAGAGGTGTCCAAGGGGTGGGCAGCACAGGGATGCGGGGTTGCCGTGGCGATGAGCTTGCTAGGTGTCCGGGTTTTCACTGTGTCCCATCCTGGGCTAGCAGGCATTCCAGAATGATCTTCCAAACGACCCCTGGAACGTTTCCTTAGGAGATGAGGACTCCCTCAGGTAAACTAGCAGGTGCCCCCCAACTTCCCTTTCTCTGAAAACCAGGATGGGAGGCTGGGAAGCTGATGAGTCCATGCGAGGCCAAGTGCCCCCTCCCAGCATAGCCCGTGGTTCCAGCATCGCCGAGTCAGCCTTCCCCTTGCCCACATGGCCTTGACAGACGCACAGAGACAGGACACACACGGGCCATATGTTGGAAAGATGCGGCGAGCCTTGACATGTTAGATGCAGATAAATGATCCCTGACCCAGAGAAACGAGCTTCAAATTTGAAGGCACCAAAATGAATCACAGTGTGTGGGTTTTCTAGTAGATGTTATGGAGCTGCCCGTCTTCAAACTCGCCCCAGTGTTCCGAGCTGTCCCCAGCCCTTGGGCCACAGCTGTGACCCCTCAGAGGGAGGGGTAGCCAGAGTCTTCAGAGTGCGAAGGGTCGCTGCCCAGCTGCTCTGCTCTCTTCAGCCCTCCCTCTCCCACCCTAACATCTGCATTATAACCCAAGCCCATCTGTGTTGGAGGCCCCAGGACTGACAATCAGAAGACATTTTTAAGTCTGGAACCTCTGGGGCCCAGAGAACAGCTATCTGGGGCAGGGGCGACCCTCTGGGTCTCAGTTGCCTCATCAAGATTGCCCTGTCTTTACTACTGTCTCAAGCCAGACCCCACAATTCCATTATGCTCTGCTGTTGAGCTCCGTTATGGGGCCTTTGAATTTGAGGTTGGAGTGCTGAGACACAGGGAGGGGATTCTGCCCATTCCCAGTCATCTACCCCCCTCCTCCCCGGCGCTGTCTAGTGAGACACCCTCATCGCAGAGTGACCTGCTTGGGTACATGGCTTGGCCTCTTACCTCCCCTTCCCCACATTTCTGTATCTGTAAAGCAAGGGGGAAGGATTAAACAATCCCAGCGGGGAGGCCGGGGGGTGGGCAGCGAACACTAGGAATCTCATTTCCCACAAGCAGCCAGGTGACGCTGACCCGCTCAAGTTGGAGAACCTCTGCGCGTCGCCTCCCTACTTATTAAAAATTTAAAAAGCCTCCAGCTATGTATTTAGGAAAATTCCATCTTCCTTTAGTCTTGCCACTTCAAATAATTCAACCTCCTAAATTCCTGACGCATCAGCAAACCCTAATGAGTACGCCCAGCTTCCTTCCCTGCCGTCTGCCGAGACCCACCCGCAGGAACTTTCTCTGACTTCGAGGAGTCTTCTTCGGGGGCTCCTGTAGAGAGCTTAGCAGGAAGCCCCTTAAAGTTAGCAGTCACTGGGAAAAGCAGCTGAAGGAAGGCTCCAGGGAAAGCAGGCGAGCAAATCAGACGACAAAATCCACCCAAGTCCCAGCAAACAGCTGAAGAGGGAACACTGCACTGCAGGCTGGCAACAGATGGAGGCCCCCGTGCACACACACACACGTGCTCACACCGGCTAAATGGGCTTTGCAGTGTGTCAGCTAGGTTGCCCTGCAGCTTGGAGAAGCCCCAAGCCACCAGAGGCACAACACTCCTGTCAAAACAAGCCCCGTGCGAGGCGGATGGACTGGCTCCTGCCAGCCCAGCCCGCACCGCGGCCTTCTGCCAGCGTGAGCTTGGCCTACTCCAGGCTTCTCCTCTCCCTCTTCTCCCTTCCTCTGATCACAGAAAGAAACCACTCGTTGTTGGAAAATTTGGAAGCAGAAAAATCAAACAGGATTTAAAATCTCTCATCATCTTATCAACATAGAAAACTGCTACATTTCAGGATACTTCAGACTTTTCCCCATGTTTTTACAGAACTTTTTTTTTTTTTTAAGATTTTATTTATTTGAGAGAGAGGCAGTGAGAGAGAGCATGATCGAGGAGAAGGTCAGAGGGAGAAGCAGACTCCCCGTGGAGCTGGGAGCCCGATGCGGGACTCAATCCCGGGACTCCGGGATCATGACCTGAGCCGAAGGCAGTCGTCCAACCAACTGAGCCACCCAGGCATCCCTAAATTTTATTTATTTATTTATTTGAGAGATAGAGTGTGTGTGAGCTGGGGCAGGGGGCAGAGAGAGCGAGAGAATTTTCTTTTTAAGAGATTTTATTTATTTGACAGAGAGATAGACAGCAAGAGAAGGAACACAAACAGGGTGAGTGGGAGAGGGAGAAGCAGGCTTTCTGCTGAGCAAGGAGCCTGATGCAGGGCTCGATCCCAGAACTCTGGGATCATGACCCGAGCTGAAGGCAGATGCTTAACCACTGAGCCACCCAGGTGCCCCCAGAACTCTTCTTAAGGCAGTTGGAATTATATTCACGCCTATGCAGCTCAACACAGAAGCTACTGACCACGTGTGGATATTTAAGAAAAAAAAAAAAAATTTTTTTTTTTTTTAGTGGACTCCACGCCCAAAGTAGGGCTTGAACTCACAACCCCGAGATCAAGAGTCACATGGTCTACCGACCGAATATGCACCTGAGCCAGCCAGGTGCCCCTAAATTTAAATTTTAAATTCATTGGCCTTCAAAATCCAAAAGGAAAAAGAAAAGAACTCAAAATTCAGGTTCTCACACAGACCAAAGATTTCAAGTTCTCAGTAGTCAATCATGTGACTAGTGGCTGTAATTGTTGACGGTGCGGGCACCCAACGTTTCCATCATCATAAAACTATATTGGACTGCACTGGTGCCTTTGTTTACCCTGTAGTACATGCCACGAGCATTTCCCCATTGAGTCAAACTTTTTCTTTTTTTAAGATTTTATTTATTTATTTGGGAGAGAGAGAGAGTACCAGTTGGGGGAGGAGCAGAGGGAGAGGAACAAGCAGACTATGCACTAAGCATGGGGCCCAGTGAGGGGCTCCATCTCGGGACCTCAAGATGATGACCTGAGCCAAACTCAAGATTCTGACGCTCAGCCAACTGAGAAGACAAGATTCAGCCAAGCAGTTCTGCTTGCCTGTCTCTGAGCGTGGAGCTCAATGCTCTGAGTGAGATGTGGCTGGAACTAGGAGGAGAATGGCCGTCCATGGAGGAGACTGGACTAGATCATGCCTAAGCTCCGAACGTTCTTTGGTACCAGCCCTGTCTCTGGAAGGGGCACTTGAATAAAGCAGGCATGATGGTTAATTTTATGTACCAACTTGACTAGGCTAAGGGATGCCAAGATAAGTGGTAGAACATGTCTGTAAGGGCTTTTTCTGGAAGAGATTAGCATTTGAATAGGTAGACCGAGTAAAGACCCTTGTCACCACTGTGGGTGGACATCATCAAATCCATTGAGCGTCTGGATAGAATAAAAGGTGGAGAAAGGCAAATTTGCTCTCTCCCTGAGCTCAGACAGACATCCTTCTCCCACCCACCAGTGCTCCTGGTTCCAGGAGCCTCCAGACTTGGACTGGACATACACCATACACCTAGCCCTGGCTCCCTGGGGTCTCTAGCCCACAGATGGCCAACCATGGGACTTGGAAGCCTCTCTATCTCCTGTTGCTTCTGCTTCTTTGAAGAACCCGACAAATGCAGCAGGAATATGCCCCAGGACCGATTCATCACAAACCTAGTTTTGTGGTGCGTTCACCTGTGAGTTGCTCTCAACGTTTTTTTAATCCAGTTAGCCTTACCTCTCAGGGCAGATGAGTTTGGTTTTTTCCTTTAATTTTATATATTAGAACATGAGAGAGAAAGCACAAGTAGGAAGAGGGAAAAGCAAACTCCCCACTGAGCAGGGAACCCGACATGGGGCTCGATCCTAGGACCCTGGGATCATGACCTGAGCTGAAGGCAGACACTTAAATGACTGAGCCACCCAGGTGCCCTGGAGCAGATGGGTTTTATGCAATTAAGAGATGGGCCTTCAAGGGGTACCTGGCTGGTTCAGTGCATAGAATGTGTGCCTCTTGATCTCAGGGTCATGAGTTCAAGCCCTATGTTGGGTGTAGACCTTGCTTTAAAAAAAAGAAAAGAAAAGAAAAAAAAGGGGGGGCTTCACTACCCTTCTTTCTCACTTGCCCAGCGGTTCTGAGGTCTAGTGAGCAAGTCTGAATTTGCCTTAAAGTATTATTCCCAGCTGCTCAATCTCCATTCTCAATCCCTCTCTGTCTTTATCTTCCCAAACTAAAGCTTCTCCTCTTTTTTTTTTTAAGATTTTATTTTATTTTTTTTTAAGATTTTATTTTTAAGTAATGTCCATACCCAACATGGGGCTCGAACCCACAAACCTGAGATCAAGAGTCTGGCATTCTACTGATAGAGCCAGCCAGGTGTCCCTCCCCCTCTTTCCAAAGGCTTGCCAGGCCCCTTTCTCATCTCAGCCTCTTTGTGTGTTCTCCAGGTCTACCACCTTGACCTTGACCTTGACCTTGAGCTGGGACCACACCCCAACCATCAGTCCTGGCACCATTGTTTCTTATTTAGCTTTGGCTGCCTCGTGCAGCCTCACTTTTGCTCTGTGAGACGGGGGAGCTTCCTGGCAAGTATAAAGCAGTACAGACTGGGGCTATGGCAATTGTCCCACTCAGTGGGCCCTTGGACAAGAGGCAGCCCGCAAGGCTGGGGCAGCAGGATACCCAGAGCACGCCTCTGTGCATGCTGATGGCAAACTGGTTCATTGCCAACTATGGCAAGGCCCCAGGCCGCCCGGGAGGAGCTGGGCTTAGGCTACCCCGGGCCTCAGGGCTGCTGAAGGCTCCTTCCTTGGAGATTGGCTACACGGATTATCTGGAAAGAAACCATTTAAAACCAACCCACGAAGCACCTGGGTGTCTCAGTCAGTTGGGCATCTGGCTCTCGGTTTTGGTTCAGATCGCGACTCAGGGTCATAGGATCGAGCCCCACGTCAGGCTCCCTGCGCCATTCACAGATCCCTGCGAATTTTCTTGAGATTCTCTCTCTCCCTCTCTCTCTGCCCCTACCCCCTCACTCTCTCACGCTGTCTCTCAAATACATTTATTAAGTTAAATTAAATCAACCCAAAGGCAAATCCTTTTCAAGAGCCTGAGATGCTGGCAAGAACAATACCCCACAATGCACAGAGCTCTCGGGCAGCTGCCCTGGCTTCTCTCCAAGCTCAGTCATGGCCATGAGGTGCCCTCCGGCTGCCGGCTGACCCAGTGGTTGCTGTGTCCTTGTTCCCTAGTCTCACTGTGGCCTGGGTTATTCAGCAGCATAAATCCATGTGCCCAGGGGCTGGAGAGTAAGAGGGGATCCTGCCGGGGCTCACCAAGGGAGGTTTTCCCTCTCTTACCCTGATGAAAGGGAGACTCTGGTCCTCCTTACATGGGCTTTCTCCCCAGCAGGGAAAGAACTAGAAGTCAGAAAACCTGGGTTCTAGCCCTAGCTCCATGGTGCTTTGAATGCAGGCCTCCCCACTAAGGGTCTGTTTTCAGGAACCTTGGTTTGTCTCTCCCCAGGAACAGGTGGGTCTCAGGCTGTTGGACCCTAGAGGGGAGCCCCTCTCCACACCAGTTTTGCTGCCCACACAGGCCCCCTGAACTCTTGCTCATCCTTCATGGTCCTGTTTGAGGGCTGCCTCCTCCAGGAAGCCCCTGCCATCACAGGAGGGCAGAGCCCAATTCCACTCCTCTATCTGGGTCTCCAGGTCTTAGCCTGGCATTGTTGGGATGCCCCCGAAGTAAGCATCACTCCGTTCCACTGGGAAGGTCTGTCATCCTAGTGATATGCAGCCTTGTGTTTCTAGAATCTCCCACCAGACATTGTTCCCATCATACATTGAGCCCAAGGCCTTGTGCAAAGAACTTGCCAGAGGTTACCCTCAAGGCCAGCCTCCACCATCTTTATTAGCCTCCCCTCTTAGCCCCATCAGGCTGGGTGGGGCCACTCCTGCCTCAGGGGAGCTGAAATAGAAAGTTCCTGGCCAGAGAAGGCCAGCTGGTGGGTGGAGAGGCAAGTCACCGATTCTGACTCCCATGCAGCAGCTAACAGGTATCTCCCCATTGGGTGCCACAGCAGCCCTTGTCTGCCATAGACCCAGTCCTTCCAGGACGTGCGAGCCAGGGCCATGAACTGCGCAGTTCTTGGCGGTGGGGGTGGAGGGGGGCGGCTTTCATATAGAATGAAATAGGGAGGGGGCTCCCTGGAGCTGGGGGCCGCTTTGCTGCCTTATTAAGCCCCATTGGACAGAGGGGATGAAAACATGCTTAGAGCATAAGTGCCATGCTGAAGTTCATAAGGCAGGACCAAAACCCAGGCCCTGTCCTGCCCACAGAGGCCATAGGTGACAGGGAGGCCAGCTTCTTGCCAAAGTGCATATTTTACTCCCTACCGTGAGTCCCTTCCTGTTTCCACAAGGGTCTGTCTCAGTCCCAGGGAGCAGGGAGACTTTCCCAGCGCCCCTGTGGCAGACCCTTGGCCTCCAGGCAGCAGAGCAGCTGATGGGGGTGTGAGGGCCAGCATGGCTGCCTCACTGAGAACCACATGGCTGCTCTGGGGACTCACGCTCGTGACCTCAATGTGGCGACAGCTCTTTGGGGCTCCTTACTAATTTAGAGAATGCATACTATTCAGGCAGGCGGCTTCATCCCTGGATTCAGAAACACAATGCCCTGGGGATTGTTTCCAGCCGACAGTGAAATTCCACTTGTCACAGTCACTGAGAACGCAGGCCTGTTCCTGGAAGGGGCTCTGGTCTCTGGGTGTTTACAAACATCCTAGAAAACCAGGAGGCCAACCGCCAGGGCCCTCGGAGCTAGCCGAGGTGGGAGCCTGTGGTTCCTCCCAGCTCAGCTGTCCTGTTCTGGGAGCCCTTGGCCAGTCCCTTCCCCTCGGCCTCCTGCCTGCTGGGGGCGGGGGCAGCGATTGGGCAGCAGGATCCGTGGGGGACTGACCGCAGGGCCTTCGATCTGTTGGCTGTTCGCTTGGATCTCCTGGGTGTCAGGCCCCAGAGTGTCTATGGGAACCCGTCCGCGGTGGCTTGCCTTTCCTAGGACTTGGCAGTTGCATTTCCCCCTCACAAATCTGTCTTAAAAAAAAAAAAATCACCCAAGAACAGACAAACTTAGAGACAGAAGATGGAGTGGTGGCTGCCAGCGGCTGGGAAGGGGGAGAAGGGGAGTTTTGGTTTGATGAGACACAGTTTCTTTGTGGGATGATGAGAAAGTTCTAGACATGAATTGTACACTTAAAAATAGTTAAAATGGGCCGCACCTGGCTGGCTCAGTGAGAAGAGCCTGTGACTCTTGATCTCAGGGCCGTGAGTTCGAGCACGACGTTGGTTGTAGTTTACTTAAATAAATAAACTTAAAAAAAAAAAAAACAGCTGAGGGGCGCCTGGGTGGCTCAATGGATTAAAGCCTCTGCCTTCCGCTCAGGTCGTGATCCCATGGTTGGGATTGAGCCCTGTGTTGGGCTCTCTGCTCAGCAGGGAGCCTGCTTTCTTTTTTCTTTTCTTTTTTTTTTTTTTTTAAAGATTTTATTTATTTATTTGACAGACAGAGATCAAAAGTAGGCAGAGAAGCAGGCAGAGAGAGAGAGGGAAGCAGGCTCCCTGCTGAGCAGAGAGCCCGACCCGGGACTCGATCCCGGGACCCGGGGATCATGACCTAAGCCGAAGGCAGAGGCTTTAACCCACTGAGCCACCCAGGCGCCCCAGGGAGCCTGCTTTCTTCTCTCTCTCT